>LHCL01000097.1:0-97524 GCA_001305275.1 Talaromyces verruculosus
ACAGGTCTGCGCTGCATTATGTATGGCACACCTATGCCAGTTACTTTCATTCTATTAGACACACTTGAATACAATACAATACGCGTTTCCACTCAATTTCTCAAAATCATAACTAGTAATTATGGTAATTTTCAATATGAAAGGGTTCTTAGTACTTTTAACACCTATAAAAGTAAATATATACTATTCTCTCTATTATATAAGATATAAGGAATTTATAGATATGGTTGATATATAAATTTGTTGAGATTCTAAAGTGTGTAAAGTAAGCATTTTGTATGGGACTTCCAGGTGTTCCACTTGCCCGTGTGTTTCGCTTACCCGTGAAATACGTTAAAGTATAACGATGATGGGGATTACAAGCTTGTTCCCCACCATTAGTGACTCAGGCGGATAAATGCAACGGTACCTAGACGTAGGTAGGCCTAGAGGCTCATGAACAAGCCAATCCCAATTCTGAGTTTGAAACTTCGGCTGCAACTCTAATTTGGGAAATCGTGGTATAGCACGACTCGCGAAAGACCGTAGTACTTGATATTTATTAGTATCATTCGATGGCCAATAACTTGACCATTGTAAATAGGTATATCCTTCGTGTCATACAATTGTTCGAACCAAAGCAAAGCAGATATGGGGATATGTCCCCTTACAGTACGAAAATGGTTGTATATAGGATTAGAAATATATCAATTCCTTAATGATTGTCATAATATAACTAGGTAATGCAACATTGGAAGTTTACCCGATAGTTATGTAGAAACCAATCGGAGTTATTACACATCTCAGTGAATCAGTCGCATTGGAACTTAGTGATTACCAGGCTAGTCTGTAGAAGGGAATCGGAATGTCGGATCAATTTGTCTAAAGGTATGCTGATGTGATGGAAATCATGTAATAACCTCCCTATCTAGACCCTGCGCACACACCATCTCGTAATACTGCCCCATCCGAGCCATGAGTTCATTGTGGTTCCCCTCTTCCACGACCCTTCCAGCATCCAAGACCAATATTCGATCACATCCTCTTATGGTAGATAGGCGATGGACTACGGCAATTGTCGTTCTACCGGGGCCTATAGATGCCACGTTGATGGCCTCTTGCACAATGAGCTCGTTTTCAGTGTCCAAGGCACTAGTGGCTTCGTCGAAAAGGAGAAACTGGGGCTCTCGGATTAGTGCACGAGCAATGGCGATGCGTTGCCGTTGTCCTCCAGACAGGGACAAGCCTCGGGCTCCGGCATCAGTATCGTATCCTTCCGGAAGAGACTCGATAAAATCATGAATGCTGGCATCCTTGTAGGCTTTGAGAATTTTCTCATCCGAAACACCTTGATAGTCCGGAGGGACACCGACCAAGACGTTATATCGAATTGAGCCTTGGTAAAGCGTTGTGCTCTGAGATACCAAGCCTGTTCGGGCGCGGTGGTGGTGCACATCGAGATCTTAGAGTCGCACGCCGTTGATCAGGATCTCACCAGAACCAATCTTGTAGAACCGCTCTAGAAGCGATATTACCGTGGTTTTCCCGCAGCCCAATGCTCCAACAATACCAATGCGTTCTCCTCGCTGGATCTTAAAGCTCAGTCCTTGTAGCACGGGAACGTTAGGTCTTGTTGGATAGCTGAAGCGTACGTCCTTAAATTCAATAGAGACGTCCGTATCTGGGGGAGACAAATTTTCACTGGCGTTTGAGGTATTGATCTGAGGGTGTGATCGAAGTAAATTGATAATGTTATTTGCTGCAGCATGTGCCTTTGTTGTGCCTAATGTTTGCCGCTATTAGAAGCGACCAAGGAACGATGACCGTAATGATGATATTAATGGGTGGGAAAAAAGCTCAAGAACAGGGGAGAAAGGTGAATCTACTTACTCACTGTATAGCCAAAGAGGAACCTGGCTGCTTGACCTCCAAAGATCACAGCAACGAATACGGTGAAGAATGTCTGAACATCGTACTCTCCCTGCGAGAGTAACTTGACCCCATACCAAAAGATGAGACCGAGAGTGGCAAGATAAAGACTCTCGCACAAACCGAATAATACCGCAGAGGTGATAGTTATTTTGGCGAATTTAGGAGAGGTACGCGCGAGTCGCTCGTCGTACATCTTAACCACTTTCTCCTCGAGGGTGAGGCTAGCTACAGTCCGTATGGCCGTGATTACCTCGGTCGCGAAACGTGCGCTTTCTAAATACATCTTGGTAGTTCGAGAGAGAGTGGGTAGTGAGTTCTAGCCTTATCTTTACGTAGCCGACTATAAATAGTGGAGGGAGACACCCGAAGATGGCGACTAGGGCAAGCTTCCACCCAACCACTAATGCTAGTACACAAGATCCTAATACGTTGACAATCGTAATAAGCAGGAACCCCACGGTAGTGGAAATAACATCCTCAACACGCTGGGGATCTGTGAAGAGCCACCCGGTCATGACTCCAGCTGACTGACCTTCAGATTCGAAGAAGCTAACGTCCTGATTGAGCATTGCCCCAAAATATTGGCTGCGGTAGAAGGACATCATATCTGATGCTGCAACTGTGAAAAAGAATCCTAGCCCCGCATAGCACATGAGCATGGCGGCGGCAAGAACCAGGTAGTTAATTCCCCAGAATGTACCGTCGTGGATCATATAGCCTGCTAGTTGTGGGAGAGGAAGTTGAAAGATAAGGACAGCCCTACTAAAGACGACCGCTTGAACAGGGAAGACAGCTCCGGAGCCAATTGAGGCGATAAGACCACCCAGAAACAAGGGGTACAGCTGTATTCGACCTCTTAGCAGAATGGCGAGGCATCTTACTAATGGGAGTTGTTGCGATGGGGTTCGAATTTGGAGTTATGATAATTCGGTACTAGATTCGACTGAAATTGTGCTCGCTTCATTTTCCTTTGACAATAGCTCTGAACTTTGTGGCTCCTCTGGCTCACAGGCTGTTGTGGTATGATTTATATGCTGGAAGTCCCAGTGCTCTTCTCTAGTTTGAGCATTCACCAGATTAAAGTAAGCCCCTTTCTGGGCAAGAAGCTCTTGATGAGTCCCCTGTTCCACCAGCCGCCCTTTGCTGAGCACGATGATCTTGTCAGCTCGCTGCACGGTTGAAAGTTTATTGGCTACAATGACTGTAGTCCGTGTCTTGGAAACATTATCGACAGCTGCCTGAACGATTCGCTCGGATTTTGGATCAAGCGCAGAAGTAGCCTCATCGAGAAGAAGTATAGGAGGGTTCCGGATGATGCTGCGAGCAATTGCAATCCGCTGCTTCTGCCCTCCGCTTAGACGCCCATCTCCATCGCCAACCTGTGTATCATATTTATCAAGCAAGTCTTGGACGAATTTATGGGCAAATGCCTCCTCGCACGCTTTCTGGAACAGAGCGCGCCTTTCTTGCTCCGGCAGAAGATCCATCTTTGTATCAAAGAAGCCATGACAAACATTGGTGAAGATATTATCGCTGAATAGAACTGGTTCTTGTTGTACGAAGCTGATACGACTACGGAGCCAGCGAATATTCAACTCGTCAATGGGATTTCCGTAAATGGCTATCGACCCAGCAAGAGGATCGAAAAACCGAGTGATCAGGGCTAAGATAGTACTCTTGCCACTACCCGAGCTTCCCACAATAGCAGTTGTCTTCCCAGCCTCAAATTCAAGGGTCAAATTGTCTAAAATCTTCACAGTAGGCCGAGAGGGGTATGCAAATGTGATATTTTGCAGCGAAATATGACCTGTTACTTCCGCTTGAGTTGCTCCAAGCCCTGACATAGAATCAAGCTTAGGCTTCTTATCAATGGTCTGAAAAAGTTCTTGGGCGGCAGCGGTTTTGTTGTGAGCTCGCCGATGCTAGGTGCGATTATCGTCAATGATTGGGTACCGATCAAAACGGAGGTGAGAACACTACGGTTCACAAAAACAAATTAGATGAGGTGCGGACCCCCGGTTTTTCTGAACAGCTAACTTACGTGATTAAATGCCCTCTGCTGCTAATCTCTCCCCAGGCCAGAAGTCGAATGCCATAGAACCAAGCGAACGCGTAGGCACAGAACATGGCTGCGAACTGCACTCCATACATGACTCCACGTACAGGGCCTCTTTTGATCCCGTGCTGCTTTGCATTGTCCAAGTAGGCATCGTAGCGGGCCCGTAGCTTACCTCCAGCATTAAAGGCTGTGACAATCCGGATTGTTGACAGCGCCTCTTCCGCCAAACCACCTGCCTTGCTATAGATCGCGAGAATCTTGGTATCTATCTTGGTATCAATGATCACCACCACAATGACCACTACCATGGTCAATGGGAGATTTGCAGCAACTACTAGCGTCAAGTTACATTGTCGTATGAAAGCCACTATAAATGCGGCGCCCAGCTGGCTAATACCCTCCATGAAGACTCCGAGTTTTTCTCCGAGCCCGACTTCGACTAGATCTGCATTATTAGACAGGAGGGCCGCTACACTACCTGGAAGATTGGTATCAAAGTATGGCAGGTCCTGTCGCAGAATGGATCGAAGAAAATCGCGTCGGAGAGCCTTGACGCAGCGGGTGGCTGTGAAACGGAAGCATAAGGTGTTGAACGAGGCGAGATCAAAATTACCGAGGAAAAGATAGGTAAACCACAGGGCATTTTTTGAGCCTTTGCTCCGGAAATCTGAGGGGGAGAGCTTCCCAGCATCCCAATCGTTGAAATTGTCGATCAGGTTGCCAAATACTAGAGTCATCAGCGGTAATGCTGCAGCGTACACCACGGCAGAAATGATTCCACACGTCCTAAGGACATGGTCAAGCAGTGTGGAGTACCGCCAAATCCGAAAATAAAAGCTCAGGACCGGTTTCTTGTCGCTTGAATTTTCGGGGGCTTTGTCTTCAATGGCAAGCACGACCTTCTTTTCGGTGGGAGTCGATGAAGTTTGCTCCTCGCTCTCCTCCGCAGACGACGACATAATGCGAGAGGCTGCTCTTCGAAATTCGGCGCAAGAAAAAGAGGAACAGAGTGCGACTCTCGGAAGCAACCCGGCCATGCGAGAATTATTTTATTTACTTCGTCCATATTAGGCGCACTCTTTTAGGCGCTACTGGTAACGCCCTGAAGAATCCAACGTCAGATCCAACAGCCGCCATTACATCTCTAGCTTACACAACATTGGCAGAAATGCATGGAATTCATGGAGCATTTGGTACACTATGTAATCTATTACAGTACAGTACAACCGCGTCCACAACGCCTTTTATCAACAACCAAAACAACGCAATAGCACTAGCATCCTATCTACGTGCGCCAGACTTTTTGGTAGAGATTCATTGAATTGGGAATTGGGGATTGGTCGCCTACCTTGTAGGGCCGCGCGCATGTAAAATATATGCCTGTCTTCACTCAATGTCTCCGGGTATGTCACCTTAAGCCCGATACTGGGGGGATTGTTCCCCTCGCTAGGCCTTGCGCATGTAAATTATAAGCCTGGGTATTAAACGTATATTAGCAAGAGCGCATTAGAACAAGTATATTCCTGACCCACCTAGGTAGCCACATTGTGAGCATTCAACCCATGGAATAACTTTGGAAGGATTCTGGGGTGCCCAGGTGGGCAGCTGATAACATTCGAATGTACCTGGTAGAGATTTGGTTCTAGGTATACGTATATCGTGGAGAAATATATTTACCTGGCTCTGGGTCGTGGGCGCCGATTACCCAGTTGACTACAAAGAAATTGGGATTTGATACCTTATAATCAAGATATCTGGTGCCTAGGCGCTTTACAATCTAGTAATTAGAAAGGAACAATACTCCAATTAAGCATTTATAAGACAGTAATTGATATATCATCGTGGGGAAGCTCTAAGCTCATGGAATTTGACAACGTCGTGATGAATGTTACGTTCTGTAATTGTAAAGCGGGAGCTAGCTAGATACGGCTAGCTTACGGTTATGTTATTGGTAAAGTAACGTATTTTTGGGTAATATGACGGTAACACTTTTCTCTATCAGTTATCAATTTATATGTGGTGGTCCACTCCAGCCAAGGCCAAACAGCGTACCTAGACACTAACTGACGGGACTGATTAGTAGATGCGTAACCGACTCGAAAGGAAGCTGAATATATCCTTCAGCTAAGCGTAGCGCTTACACCCGTGGTTGTTTGGATCCAAAGCGTGAACAAATGATGCCCAGGTCCCCTGCTCTCTGCAGCTGAGAGATCTTCTCTCTGTGTTGTTGAAGGCAAAGTTAGGGTTAGCGACTGTCGGAACCGGAATATCCTTAATACCGCGACTAGACTTGAGAAGGCACGTGACTGGACGCGACGGACTAACTGATATCCCGTTCCGTCCGCCGACGCGTCGACAAACACGATATTCACACAACCACCGCGCATTTTGCGTCCCACCAGTATCAAAACCTATATCCCACAAGGCCATCTTATTGACTACAATGTAAGTACATACAGTATCGCCAAGTCAATCCGTTTCCCTGCGATCTATCGAACCCACCACAACAATGCCCTCGTGCTAACACTTTCCCCCTTCTACTAGCATAACGCAACTGTCATCCGCAACTTCCCTTCAATGCTTCTTGACAGCCTCAAAAATTGTTCCAGCTCCCGGCGAAAGTGTCTGAGGGCGGTAGGTACCAAGAACCTCAAATCCACTCTCTTCCAAAAGTTTGTGGAATTGTTTATAGGTGCGGTCGATGCCTGACAAGATGGACATCATGAGAATATCAACCCTGGCCTGGAATCCACCGACATTCTCGTCTGGCAGCGCATTCTCATTCAGAATCAAGACCGAGTCGTTGGTCATTACTTCGTGAATGTTCTTCAAAATTTGCTTGGCTTGCTTATCCGGCCAATCATGCAGGACGGTGCGCAGATAATACACCTTTGCCCCCTTGACGGTCTGTTCTTGGAAAAGATCTGTTGGCACTCGCTCGATGCCAGGGTGTAGCTTGAATTGCTGCTTGTCAACATCTGCCAGAACATGACCGAGATCCTCGAGAACGAGTCTTGAAGCAAGATCTGGATACTTCTCAGTGAAGGCCGCCAGGTCATGTCCAACACCACCACCCAGGTCAACGAGGAATTTCTTGGAAGTGTCTTTGTCCGTATCGAGCAAGCGTTCCTGCACCGGATAAAAGTCGAACCAGTTGGGGCCACGCTCCATTCGTTGCAATGTCATGTGAGTGTTGAATGCCTCTTGGTGCTTTGGGTCCTGTTCTATCCATTCAAAATACTGCAGATTCGTCGCTTCACCAAATTGGAAAGGGCCATCCCAGCTGTCGTTTGGGTTCTGGTAATTCGTCTTTTGTAGGTATTGTGGGAGTTTGGCCAACGAATTAGCATTTGAAAGGCTGCTCATTTGTGCTTTGTCAGAACTTGCATTGGCAGCCCACCGCGAAATATAAGCAGGATGAGAGACCTACATATGGAAGGCCGATTTTGAGAGAGGTGACATGTCTGAAAATGCCCCAGTAAGAGGAACCGATGCATACTCGCCCTCGCCGGTTTCCTTCACCAGACCACTTGCAGCTAAGATGCGGATGAACCGATCTACACTGGTTTAGTGTCTACGAAATATGATGAGAGTGGGCAATACTGACTGAGCAGGAGCGGGTCTGCACCGGACGGCTTGGCCAGCTCAGAGATGCTCTTTGACTGGCCCCCGGCCATCGCCAGTTGATTGAAAATTTGTGTATCCATCGCAACTCTTAGAGCTACGGCATCGTATCCCTAGTGTGCCAGGTTCAGTTATCCATAAACTTTGCCCAGGAGGGATTAAGGGTAAGACCTACACCAAAGAGCACCCTGACAGCGGCATCGATTGGAGTCTCAATAGCTTTCCGGAGATTTTCGTAAGCAGCGTAGAATGCATTTCGCTTCTCGTCATTGATTGGACCTTGTGCAGGTAAACTCTCTGCTGCCTCATTTAAGAGAACAGTAAGCTGTTCGATGGAAGACATAGTGATTGAATTGGAACAAGAGATGTCAGAGAGAATTAGAGAACCAAATCTAATCTAGACAGGTCAATAATCATTTTGTTTCGAAAAGGCTGCTTGCGTCTCATCTTATAACGGTGAGGGTTCGTGAAAAATACTGTTCCAACCTGTACGAGACCGTAACGGACAATACGATACGTATCTATTGTCTTTTCCTTAGTTATGAAATCACATCCACCCCTGTAGATGCATCTCAACTAATTTAGCCATGTCGAGTTCGGAGTATACCCCGCTGATTACAGAGGGCAGTGCATCACTAACATGGGGCGTTTGTTAACGATTATACATGCATCATGTTACTGTCGTTGGAACACTTCGTGTATGCGCTGCAAAGTCAGCTTTGATCCCGGATCTCTTATCACGATGCTCAGCCTGCTGCAGAAAGCATTTTACCTAACCATAGATGACAAAACGTTATGATGTTCGGTGGGTATTCATCTAGGCAAGCAGGCTGTAGTGCCATCACTTTGATTCCTGCACACCAAGAGGAATTGAGGCGTTATGCAATAAGCTGAACACCCTCTGTGCTGACGTGCGACGCTGACGGGGGCCCAACCGACATTCGAGTACTGCTGATTTACAGGTAATCTGTTTGGCTGGCTTCAGTTGCGCCAGAAGCCACACTATTTGATACGAAGACATGCGGCATCATTGTGTACTAAAGATGAGCCGGTTTGATGTCATGGCATTTTGTGGCGATAGTATCTCTAAGAGAATAGGATGTGCGAATACTTCGACTCGGAAAAGTAGGTGTTGTACATAATTTAAGAAGCGTTCAAATATTTCCCCGTTACAGCTATCGAGTTATACCCTTGTTGAACTATACTCTTTCGACTTGCAATCCTGACATCGTCATCTCCAATGGATCTACCACACAATGATAGCAGAGCAGCCAGCCTACTGACTTTCATATACATTCCTTTTGCTTTCACGACTCTCATTCTGGTACTGAGGCTATATGTTCGACTGAAGATGCGCAGTCACGGTATCGATGACTACCTCATGGTTGGTACTTGGGTAAGAGCAATGGCCCCCTTTGTCTACTCAATTAAATCCAAGTCATACTGATCTTGATCTCTTCAAGCTGCTCTGGATAGCAACAATTGCTGCTACCACTGTCTATATCGAGAACGGTGGCGCTCGCCACGTTTACTACATAGCCCCAGAGAAAATGCCTGCTGTTATAAGGGACAGTCTCATAGCCCAAGCACTTGGGGTACTTACTCCTGCATTGGGAAAAATGAGTGTCGCAGCTGTGATGGTTCGACTGTTGGGAAGGAGTACTAGCGTCTGGAAATGGCTGTTATGGAGTCTTTATATCATCATGGCTATTTATATGGTTATGAGCCTCCTAGTCGTGGTGTTTGTCTTCGCCCAATGTAGCCCGACGGCCGCCCTTTGGGACACAACAATTACAAATGCCCACTGTTGGGAAAAGTTGATTTATGTTGATTACAGCATTGCACAATCATGTGAGTGAAGAATACTTTCTCGAAAACAACCACGACGTTCTCTTTGATGACAGCGCTAATCAATTGATGACTAGGACCAACAGCTGTCGGGACATTTATAGACTTTCTGCTAGCATTGGCACCGTCGAATATGATCAGGAAATTAAATATGAGTCGGAAAGATAAGATGGGCCTTTGTGTTCTCTTCGGACTTGGTACCTTGTAAGTTATCAGCTGATATGTCTATTGACTGCCGACTAAACCTTCCGATAGTGCTGGTGTTTGCGCAGCTATGAAAACAGTCAAACTGCAGGAGTTCGCAAATGTGACTGACTTCACTTGGAACACATATGAGGTTTTCGTATGGGCACAGTGCGTTCCTCTCTTAATGACCTAGTTATTTTGTCCCACTATTCAAAAACACTCTGACTGACAACAAAATTTGATATTAGGGCTGAAGTCTTCATTGTCGTCATCTGTGGCTCCCTACCCACACTTAGACCGCTATATCAGCACATACGTCGAGGTGGAGGGAAACCATTTGGGCAGGCAGGGTCGCGTTACCAATACCGATCCACATCCCAGAGAATGGCAAATAGCTTTGGTTCGCCGGTCAATCATTCAACAGCGTCACGACATGGTGGTAGCAGTCTCATTATCAAAACATCCGACGATACTGATGACGAACAGCTAGTAACCTATCATTCCCAGCCCACCGATAACACAGTATCAGGTGCAGCTTATATACCTCAATCAAACGAACAAAAAACACAAAAATATAGGTTTGGAAAATATGGTAACGAGCCTGACGAGGTATGAGCTATATAAAGGTATCTCTTCTGGCGCATAATGAAGGCTACCGCAATGTACCAGGTTCTCGGTCTATGGTTATAGAAGGAACGTATGAATTATAAGTGGGCAACTGTCGTTATATAGCAATATAGGAATTACTACTTCGAGAAGATTGCTATATTTAAGAAGTCGATGTTCCCATCTTGCGGAGCTTGCAAAGGTAGCTGTTTCGTTGGTATTCTGAACATAAGCCGGACAATTGGCCGAATCTACGGGACTTGTATTATTGCTCTATCTAATAACCTTTTTCTGCTTTTTCTTAAAGTCCAGAGTCAATTTGATCAACAAAGTCCTTGCTAGTCCAAGCCGACCATGCCTTACAATTGCCGTGCATGCTAGTTGGCATAACTTGGCTTTTAAGCAGATCTGATCTCTCCAGCACGTTGAACAACAGGCCTGCGCTAACATGAATAGAAGTGTGGCAATGCATCGGCCATACTCCTGGATTGTCAGTGTTGAACTCAACCACTAAGTAACTCGGTGTACCATCAGGAGCGCTGGGCATCATCAAATGCGTGTCACGTCGTTGGGGGTTACCGCTATTGACAATGGTACCATCCCAGTTACCAAAACCGCTAGCTAAAACCCAGAAATTGTGGCCGTGGAGATGTATGGGATGAACAGTTGGCCAGAAATTTTCCAACACGATTCGAACCGAGGTGTTAGATCCGAAGTCGTAGAGGTTGCGCGCTGTGGGCACTTGGGAGATGTTGCCAGATTGTGCGATTGGTAGGAGAGGAGCACTAATACTATCATTAGCAAGGTACGAAGAAATGGATCTGTTGTATTTCAGGATCCCTATGAAGGTTTGAGGTAGGGCAGAAAGACAAAATACGCACTTATAGTCCACTTCGAAAGAAGTCCCATTCGTGAAAAATATAAACTCTCCGGTAGCGTTCTGACCAACTGTGATGTTGACATAAGTTGTTGTTGCTGGTTGTGAAGGTGGAGTCGTCGGATAGTATGGAACTGTTTGACTGAGGGGGTCATTCTGACAGTTGTTGCTCGACCATGATGTAGCAGTTGTGTTTGGAACCACATTCGTGCTGGAATGGGGGTAATAGATTGCAGCGAGCGCATGGCTATTGACAGCGGTCAAATTGAGGCAATTCTCGTCAATGTCTGAGCGCATCCAGTAGGATCCATCCACAGTCCCCGAAGCGGTCACCAGGACATCAGTACGTTGACCAATACCAAGAGTGACGACATCAGTCTCATATGGTTCGACCGGGACGTAGTCATTGGCGATAACCTTCAAGACATGACCATCGATGCTGAACTTCTGCGTACCCTCACCTCCGGTATTGATGAGACGGAGACGGTGTACTTTACCAGGCCGGAAAGCGAACTTGGACAGGCCAGCCCACGGAGTGCAGATAGTTTCATCAGTGGAATTGCAATCGAATATTCCTTTCCCGTTAATCAAGTTGTTGTGTATGGTTGGGAACACGGGAGGAACCAAATACGCCGATTTGAGTATATCATAGTATGAGGTGTGGCTATAATCAGACAGCATGACTGGGCCAAGGTCGATATCATATGGAACCTGGGTTGGTCCGTATATCACCATAGGACCGTACAAGCCGTCCGTATACTGGCCGCTCACATGTGAATGATACCATCCAGTCCCGAAGTATTCCGCACGGAAGCGGTACGTCAGAGAGCTTCCAGGGGGAATCGGACACTGAGAGACTCCAGGAACACCATCTTCTCCAGGGCTAAGGCGCTGAGGTTGCCCATGCCAGTGAAGTGTTACGCCTTCGGCAGTATCTTCAATATCATTGGTAACCGTAACCTCAATAGTGTCTCCCCAGTTGGCTTCTATTAGGGGTCCTGGAAATTGACCATTGATTAGGATAACACTTTTCTGGTAGCCATCTGGTGCTTTTATAGCTCGTGATACGGAGAATCTGTAGGACCGAACAGCCCCTGTATTTGGAACGCCCGTAGATGCAGGATCAGTGTTACCCCAAGGGTTGGGCTGCAGAATATTAACACATTGATGTTACAAAAATTGTTTCCGGAGAGTCGACTTACTGTAGATCCTAGGTACAATGGCAATGTTTGGCAGTCTAGAGTACCATATGAAGATAGACCTATATAAAGTATATTAGTACATGCGTTTATATGAGCATGAAAGACCGAACCATTTGTTAAATCCTGGGAAAGACTTGGAATGAGAGCTGCCAAGAGAGCTACTGCTTTAAGAATCCAAGCCATATCCAGTGATTGCTAAGTACTAGCAATGAGAATCTTTTGAACTTGAGGTATGTTGAAATTTGGTTGACACCGAGGACGAGGCCGTCTTCTAGGTATTCTAAGTAGTAGATAAGGCCACCACCAGGACAGGCTCCCATTTAAGTTATGCGTTTTGCTTATCAATATCGCTTTCTTGTGCTAAAGACATCCAACCTCTTGCATGAGTCTTCGTCTATGCATCCCGTCTACAATCTAACTCACCGTTGAACGAGAAAAAAAGCACCTGCATCAGTAATTTGCATTCACCCAACAACCCTTCTTGCAAGCTCTTAGCTTCCAAGGTATGATGACAAGCGCTAACTATTCATTCAAGCCCGTGGCTTAAAAACTAAGTGATATACACTCCGAATACGACGCTCCCTGTTAGAGCGGATGCATGATATTAGGGATTATTATCAGGACGAAGGAACAGTGCTTTCACTAAAGAAGATGAATCCATAAATTTGCTGAATGTCCGATGTGTAATTTACACATGCATGGAGTCCCAAGAAGCGCATATGCGCTTCGTTACGTGGCTGAAAATCTGGCCCCCATCGCTACTTCTCATCAAACATCCGTGGTGCCAACATGAAGTGCAAATATTCGCCGGCATGGAGTAGACATATTTTGATCCTACACTTGAATAAGATACTGAAAAAATGGCTACATCTATAATTGTATGTTCTAGACAACCAGGTCTTTGAACGCAGTAAACGTATCGCCATTCTCACATCAATAGCTAACTAGATGGAAAGTATAGACATTGCAAGCATGAGGCCATCTGTGAGAGTCACGGTCATTGGAGCTGGCCTCTCTGGTCTCACGTCGGCCATCGGCCTTCAGCGGTCTGGTCATAAGGTAACAGTCGTCGAAAAAGCCTCAGAGTTGAAGGAGGTGAGTTCATTTTCTTCTCCCCACTATCACTACATATTCGATAGTAAATAATGAGTTACTTTGTTTGCCGAAGTTGATTTTCTCCACAGATTGGGGCGGGTATCAACATCTCCCCCAATGCAACAAAGGTTTTCAGAGAATGGAACCTACTTGAACCATTGGAAAAGATCTGTATCAAGCCAGCATTAGCTGAAATGCACTCATGGTCGTCAGGCCAGCCACTATCCTCCACTGAACTTCATCCAGCCTTCGAGAGGGAATATTCGACGCCGTACCTTGTCGCTCACCGTGCCGATTTCCAGAAGTTTCTTGCCAACGAAGCTCGAAGGTTGGGCGTTTCCATTCGCGTTGGGTGTGCAGTTGAAAAAATTGACATCCCATCATCGACTGTCGTCCTCCAAAGCGGAGAGTCAATAACCAGTGACTTGATACTTGGGGCCGATGGCGAGCGTTCTATCGTTCGTAGCAATTTGGACGGTAACTGGAATCTCATGAAAGATAGTGGCTATGATGTCTATCGCTTTACAGTTCCGCGATCAAGAGTTCTAGAACACCCCGACTTAGTTCCATTAATTGAGCCATATAGCATACGCATGTGGGTTGGACCGGGGGCACATATGATTTTGTACCCACTCGGAACTCATGATGCACTGAACGTGGTATTCACACGACAGCACGGTCCAGAACGACCCATAATTTTCCATCCTCAGCCTTTGACAGTGAATGAGATTCAAAATGATTTCAAAGGATGGGATTCGCGATTGCACAAAATCATGGAGATGGCTCCCAGCTCCGGAAAGCGTACCATGTTATATGCTGATGAATGCACTCGCTGGACCCATGAAACTGGGCGTTTGGCTTTAATTGGCGATGCGGCTCATGCAGCTTTTCCTTATATGTGAGTACACACGCAAGAGACCTCAAATGTTCAGTAAACGATGGAAAATCCCACACAGTAATACTAATGCACATCTTCAGGGCTCAAGGGGCGGCTATGGGGATCGAAGATGCAGGGGCTCTAGGAACACTACTAGAGCATCTGAAGGACTTACATGATCTACCAAACCTGCTACAGACCTACGAAATAATTCGCAAACCACGTGCTCTTGAGATCCGTCGTCGTAGCGAGATTGTGAAAGATGTTTACACACTTCCAGATGGGCCCCAGCAAGAGGAAAGAGACACAGCCTTGTTTCAAGAAAAGCCTCGTGAAGGATGGGCTAATTTCCTATCAGACCCAGTGATGAGGCCTTATATTTATGGATATGACATTGTTTCTGTGACAAGGAAGGCCATCTGGTTACCTAAGAGTAAGAGGGCCTAGTGATATAAATAAGTCTCATAACAATCCAAGGGTATCGCCGGTTTTAGATCGAAAACATATTTGGCTATATGGGAAACTCATATCGGGCCCTGTCATTAGACTTTTCATCACTACCTAGGTAGTTAACATAACCAACAAGTAATAGACATAGATAGAAACAAACTAATAAGAGGAAGACCAAACCAATGGCCGCCTGCTTTAAACTCGAACAAGATAATTAGCGAGAAGTCCTCCACTGGTGGCGAGTCCAGCTAGCAACGGTCCATTCGCGAACCACCAACCACATTGCTCGGGCTTGTCAAAATCAACTGTCCCGACCATCCAAATGAGAAGTGCTGCATTCAATAATGGGGCCAGAAGAAAATAAAGGAGATTCGCGGACGACAGAATGCCAATTGCCACAAGCAGAGACACCTGGACGGCACTTAACATTGCCAGTAGAGGTCTGATGGATTTTTGATAGAGTACAGCCATTGAATTGATCCCTGCTTTTTTATCGTCGCGAATGTCCTGGAATGCATAAACTGTTTCAAATATCGTTGTCCATATGACATGGTAAAGAAATAAAGCTAGTATGGCCCATCGCGGTGATGAAGGTCCCTGTTCAAAAACTTTCACAGGATCGACCTCTCCAGTTGCACCTCCAATGAGTGTTCCACAGGAAAAGGTAACGCCCAAAAAAACTGGTGTATAACTAGTGAATCGTTTTGTGTATGGATACAAGACCGAAAGTAGTAGGAGACATGGCCCATACCGCTGGAAGGAACTGCAGATGCGATTCATGCTGATATACCAGATCGTAAGAATGACCGAAGTAAATAGAAAGGCAGTAGAGTATGAAATAGCACCACGGGCCATTGGTCTATTGCGGCATCGTTCGACCTGGCGATCCAGGTTTCTATCGGCCATGTCATTCCAGGCACAAGCCCACGAGCGAAGCCAAAATGTTCCCCATGTCACTTTCAGAAGGGCAAAAAAGAGTTCATGGGGGCGGGCTGCAGTAGTTGAAATACCTGCAGCAAATAGAACACCATGAACATAAGGGAAGTTGATTATGATAACTCCAATCGGTCTGTACACACGGATCAGCTCTCCGAAAGCATAAGCTTTGCTGAAGAACGGCTGCACATTGTGATTGGACCAGGTTTTAACGTTAGAAGACATCTTGGTCATAAGGCTCGTTTGTTATATTTTCTTCCTCTAACACAGAAGTCTTCAGCATCTTGGGCGGTATTTATCCTTATTTTTTGAAGCCCTAAAAGGCAGTTCTCCGCATCGAAAAAAAGTTATCCACACCACAATTAATAACATGCATACAGATTAAGACAACGGCTAGTATTTCAAGCCTTCGAGTCATGTCAATGACACCATTCGTATCCCGCAGAGCGTTGTTTGACCGGGATTTTTGTGTGTGCTTTGCAAATCAATGATTCTAGTAAAGGTTGGGGGCGGCTACTCATGCATATGAATGATATGAGAGAGATCTTGATTGAATCAATCTACTGGGCATAGATCGGAAAACGGCAAACGGCTGGCTTGATACCACTGCAGCAATGTTAGAACCATACTCGCGGCGATTGCCTTAACGAAGGCAAAATCAAATTAGGATAGCAGAGTAGGTGGTGATGTCTACTATGTGCGTTTGGCGCCAGCTTACCGGTAATTGATCAGCGCTAGATTCTGGCAACCAGCTACGCGATATCAGTTTGGATTGCACGGCCACTAACAGACCAAAGTCGATATGTTGGTAAGAGGTTTTCCCATTATCCTTCACTTTACACCTTAAATTGACTGCTTAGAGATTTCAAGTGCATGTTACATCATAGGCCACCCGATAGATTAAACCGACCAGGATCCTGAAAAGCCGTAATTTATAGTTTGAGTCATAATTGGTGACTAAAACTACCCCAGCAAGACCATATACTACGCAACCACTAAGAAACTAAGAACCGCATCAGGCTGATCCGTAATGACTGTCTATGCAGGCAACGAAACCAACGTACATAAGACAGGGTCTCGCTGCACAACATGCTGGCATGTTACATGGCATCGGCGACTAAAAAATTTAATTACATCAACTGGTGCGTGAATCTCATGGTTGTTGTTCCATGCAGAGATGCAGGTTACTCTGTTAATGGCCGTATTTCCATCTATGTTATATCCAACTACTTCCAACTAACGCATAGTACGGAGTATTCCGTACATCTACCCTAGGTATATGGTGCTATAAACCCAGCTAGACAGTCTGGAGTATAGCAAGAACTTAACATGCCAAAAATGGACAACTGGTGGCTTGGTATATTCTCCGAATACTTACCGAGACGCCAGCTTCTACGTGTGATAGCCTACTGAAGCTATGTTTATCTTAGACGTTAGCGAGCGTCCATGCTAGTCTCAGGTATCCTAAATTAGCACAAGAAAGTGAGATGGGAACAAAGGTATTATATTTGTTATATTCGAGGTACAGTACGGTATCTTTCGGTACGAGACGGTATCGAGGTGTTGATGCCAGTAAAATACTCTGAATGACCATCTCTCTGTTCCATCACGTCCGATATCCCACCAATAGTTCTCGGACACTGCACTGTCGGAAATTACTTTAATTACTCTATGATGTGTACTAAGTAAGGAGACTTGACTGTGTTAGCTCACCATTAGATGACCCTTGCTCAATAGGTTTGGACTGGAGTGTAACTGCTTGATGCAAATACCAACCGCTCTAACAAACCAGCGATGGGGACCAACGCTATATATACATGCATAACAGGATGTCAGCTGATAACCTATAACATGAAGGACTTCCTAGCCTCATCCGCTAGAATAGGAGCTAAACAAAGTCTAATTAGCCTAGAGGTTGTTTAACAACTAATCAACTAGCAAGCATTGGATCCCTTCATCGTCTCTTCGCATGGTTCACGGTCCGTAATCATAGAAACCCTTGCCATTCTTCAATCCAAGCTTCCCGTTCTCAATCATGGTATGAAGATACTCTCGGGGTTCAATAGGAAGACCCTTTCGCGAGTCTGCATAGTGTTTTTCAATGTCCAGCACAACATCCAGCCCAACAACATCCATTAGCTCACATGGTCCTCTTGGTGTCTTCAAGACGTCTTTGAAAATGGCATCAATCTCTTTCGGGGTTGCAACACCCTCGTGGAGCGCAAGGAGAGTCTCTCGTTTAATGGCCGCCCAGATCCTGGATTCAGCCGGGAACGTTACTTAGCTTTTGTGCAACGGCGACCCATTGGGGTAATAAATGTGTAGTACAACTCACCGGTTGTAGATGTATCCAATCGATGTTGATTTGACATGATACGGCGAGAAACCATGCTCCTTGCATCGCTTGAGCATGAAGTCAACTATAGATGGATCGGTCTTATCGTGTCCCATAATCTCAATCGCTAAATACTGAGGTCAGATGAAGGATTTCTCCGTGCAACATTGGGATGTCCACGTACCTGGAGTCTCTGGTGGCCAATCTTTGGTGCGCGCAAAGCAACAGATTAGTATTAAGGTTGTCATCACATTGGTGGCCTCGTCAGACTTACAACAATGTGCGCTCAAAACTCGGGAAGAGTGTTTGAGAGACAAAGATTCGATGATTTCGCTAATCACATAGCTGCTCGAATTAGAGGCAATGATAGTCTGTTCCGGAGCCAATGCATCGAGTTCGCCGATTACTGTTCGCTTCAAGTCGATGTTCTCCGGAACGCACTATTAAGCAACCCATGGAGTGAGTGAGCAAAGTATCGAAATGTGTATTGTATTTTGTCTTTCACAAACCTCAATCGCCAACCAAGCTTTCTGTAATGCTGCGCCCAAGCCATTCGGGGAAGATGTGGTGATGTTTCCCCAATTCTTAGAAATAGCAGATGGTGATGCACGCAGTTGTTGGACGTATTCGACGCCTTCCGAGAGTTGTTTGTCTTGCCGGTCAATTAAGTGTACAGGCTTCCCAGTGCTAGACCACTACTACGTCCAAGTGACCATCACAAAAATCAATCTAGCCATCCGAAGTTGATCTTATCATGTACATTCACATACCATGTAGGCCAAACGTCTGCCTTGAGTACCCGCCCCAAGAATCACCACAGCCTCTTGGAGAAGTTTTGAGCGTGCCATTGTTCTTGAGTCGTGCCTATTCTGATCGATACATTGCAAGATCTATTCAATTGTTTCTGATTTATATAACTACTTTTCATGTGACTTCGTATCGAAGTATGAACGGATCCGAAGGATCGGATCCGAATCAAGTAACGATGAGTCGTGATTTGCTACACATTAATTATCCAACGCACTACTGGTACTGCGTAGTCTAACGATCTACCGTCTACCCACCTACTGGAAATGAATTAGTTGTGTCCACTTTCCCGCTATTCCATTCGTGAATCGAAACGAGCATCGCAGCCCAGATCTGAGGCGCACAGACATCATGTGAGGACGGAGGAGAGGCTTCGCTAAATTAGTGGCCATTCGACGGAGACGGCATTGTCCCACAATTTCGGATCCGATTCCTACAGCTTTCGTCTATTGGGTTCTTCCATTTCCCCAGATGTCAGTGGACCATACCCCGAGAATGAGGGGAAGCTTGGCATATCCCTGGTAACAATCAACTATTTAACAGCCAAGTCATCTCGACTTCTCGACTGTGCTCACAGCAACAAACAACCAGGATTCTGCTTGTTTATTTCTCCTATATCACACATCTTTATCATAATGTCTTCTTCCCCTACCCACTCCGATACAGAAAAGCCCAGTGCGAGCGCCATCGAAAATGGAACGGACACTCCGTTGCACTCGAGGGAGAGAGAGAACAAGCTTCTACGCAAACTGGATCTCCGGCTAATCCCTATGCTTGCTTTGTTATATTTGCTTGCCTTCCTGGATCGTGGAAACATCGGCAATGCGAAGATTGAAGGAATGTTGACTGATTTGCACATGACAGGGCATCAATACAGTCTCGCTCGTACGATATGACCTAGTGTTGTTTATGTGAAGAATCAAGGTACTAATGAATATACAGTGACTGTGTTTTTCTTCACATATGTTGCCTTTGAACTACCTAGCAACTTGCTGTTGAAAAAATTGAGACCTTCACGATTGCTACCCCTTCTCATGTTCGCCTGGGGCGTTGTCATGGTATTAATTTCACATATCCCGTGTAAAAGCTTATATCTTGCGAGTTACTGACAGCTGCCCTGCCTAGACATTGATGGGAATCGTGCAGAACTATCATGGCCTGCTGATATGCCGCCTATTTCTGGGCGTGGCCGGTGAGTCGATTATCGTACCTACAATGAGTAGCAGGCTCCAATAACTGACATCAATCTTCACCACACAGAGGCTGGCCTCTATCCTGGAATCGCTTACTATATCACCCTATGGTATCCTCGTGACCGCGCTCAATATCGCCAGGCTCTGTTCTTCAGTGCCGCCAGCGTCGCCGGTGCCTTCTCCGGGCTTTTGGCGTACGGAATTGCTGTATGTAACCATACTCGACAACCATTTTTTCTTTCTTTCAGGAACTGAAGTTATTATAGAAAATGAACGGTGTTGGCGGATATGCTGGCTGGCGTTGGATCTTTATTCTGGAAGGTCTCCTAACAGTTGCAGTCTCCCTCATCGCGCCATTTGCAATTCATGACTTCCCTGAGACCGCCAAATTTCTCACTGAAGAGGAGAGAGAGCTCATCATTACCATGTTGCGCAACCAGACGACCAGCGAAGGATTTGTCCATTCTGATGTCATCCAAGAAGAGTCCAAGTTTCGAGCCCGCTATGTGATCGATGCCTTAACCGACTGGCAGATTTATCTGGGCTTGTTTAGTGTGTATTTAATTTGCCCTTCTGGTCATTATTTACTAACGCTATTTTGTATTCAGTTTATTGGGGTATCACTTGCCCACTCTACGGCATTTCCTTCTTCCTGCCTTCCATCATCAAAGACTTGGGATACACCTCATCCACAGCCCAGCTACTCACGGTGCCGATCTACATCACTGCCGCCGTGGTCGCTATTGGTGCTGCCTGGCTATCTGACCGTAGAAAGCAGCGATCTCCCTTTCTTCTCTTTTTCATGGCGTTGATTGCCATTGGCTTCATCATCGTCATTGCCTCGTCCGGACGTGGAGTTCCAGGTGTTGTATACTTGGGGGTCTTTATCGCCGTTGTTGGTACGTTTTATCTATTCTACTTGAGATGGATATTTGCTAACGCGAATTGCTCTCTTCAGGTATCTATCCGGCTTTTCCTGGCAACGTCACATGGATCGCGGTCAATCTCGCTGGAGACTACAAACGAGCGGCTGGAATGGCATTGCACATTGGTTTGGGTAACATGGCTGGAGGTAAGATCTTCCTTCTTCTTTGTTAAATATTCATGCACCGGGATTTTCGCTTTTAAGAACCCCCAAAGCTAATCTTCATATTCGACAGCAATGGCATCCAACTTCTACCGTTCGCAAGATGCACCCAAGTACATCCTAGGCCATGCCTTGGAGCTCGGGTTTTGCGTCGCTGGAATTATTGCAGTGCTTATTCTACGCCGGTCATACCAAACCATCAACCGCAAGCGTGATCAGATCGATGTGTCTCAATACGATGCTTACCAGATGGCACAGATGGGTGATCGGTCGCCGATGTTTAGGTACATGTTGTAGGTGGGAATCTGTACTTTCAATGTTTAGACATAGTTGGGACAAGACCGTACCTACCGTTTTTGGCCCCTGGGTAATTTTTTTATTATCATCTGAGAAGGAAGGGAGTATAGGAACTGCAGGAATGGGGTATAAATTCCGTGTCTACATGTAATCGCACGGCTTAACAAAATAAACACTCAAACTGTACGCCTAAAACTAGCCAAGGGAATCGAAATAAATACGCAAACTGGGATCGACAATAGATCTGTGTCAGACAGCAGGTAGAATGACTATGATTCGTAATTGAACCTTATATAGTTACATAGTAAACCATAGGAGACATAGTTAGGGTTGTTTAGGGCAAGGGTTAGGTATTGAGGTAGAGGCACGTGCGCTGAATGCGGAGACCCCGGGATCCATCTGTCACCTCTCCACATTGACTGAACCTTTCTCCTTACCTTCATCTTCCCATTTGCCTGGAAAGAAGACGCACAGTACGTAGGGGATCATCATGAAAGATAATACACCCGCCGTCAAGGACCATCTGGTTCCCCGGCGCACACAATTCTCCAGCTGCGATGCCTGCCGCAAATCTCGCGTGGCCTGTGACGCCATGAAAGGGCGCTCCGCTCTGACAAGCCCGACATGGATGAACTCCTGCACTCGCTGTCAGAACCGCGGTCGCCATTGCACCTTTGAGGTAACCGGGCCTCGAGACGAGATAGAAATCCAATTTTAACCAGAGTCACAGTGGATCGAGAAGGCCGCTTTGCCTAACAGTAAACGAAAGTACGATGTCCTCAGAGATATTCACGAGCCCGTGTCAACATCGCCGGAAGCGCTTGCGACCCCAGAAACCCTGGTCGATCGCAGACGTTCATTCGAGAACCGCAACATGTACTCTATGCGATCATCGATGGAAAGGTAAAACACTCCCAGATGGCTGGTAGTGACCGTTGTATTGACGTGTGATAGTCCCGCATGTGATAGACAAAACCCCCTATCGACAGGAGACGACGCCCATGAATGGCTACGAGAAATTTACGAGGGCATCTTTGAGGATGTGTTTGGATCTTGGCTGGGGAATTATAGCTGTCCTTATGTGTCCGTGCTGGTTTCTTGACCGCATCATCTGTGTGAATGAGCATATTGGCTGATTATTCTAACAGCTTTCGTGATAATGGCCGTCAGGACCCGCAGCAATTAGCTTTGTCCGTCAGCGTATTTAGACTTTGCCGGGAATGTGACTATTGGATGAAAAGAGTGCAGGGCCAGGCAATGAATTTGCCGTCCGAGGAAGGGGAATCCCCTGGCGAGATTGACAGCGACCGACAGATTGATCATTCCTTGTCGTGCGCAGTCTCTGCCTTTTCTGCTCGGTGGCTGCCTCTGAAAGAATCGTCAGTGCTAAGCGAACTGTCGGTCATGGATACCGTTGAGAGCCTCTGGAGAGAGGTGCGGCGCGACATTCTTCGAGTCATCAATCGTCCTTGTTATCGATCAGCTTTAACCTTGTTTCTCTTTGCACTCACGCCAATTCCAGCTCGGGTCTCCGAGGAAGAAGAAAACGACGGTATTCCAGCGCAGTTCTGTGTCCAGGTAGCTTTGCAACAGGTACTCACATTGCGTGCACTTCAAAAAAGTCTCGAATTCAACGGATCCAAGGTTACTTCGATTTCATCATCGGCACTGTCAAATACGGCCACGAGCCCAGCACCAGTAACAAGAGATTTCTTGGGTATTGAGAGCATGATTTATTGGGCAGCAATGACGTTCGATACCTCATCGTCACTTACGTTAAATACTAAATCCCTGTTATCGCCGGTCTTGGAACATGAGCCATCCTGGCGACTCGTTCGCACCTGTACCAACGTTTTTCACGAAGAAACTGAAGCCTGGAGAACACAAGGAATTCATATTACCGAAGAACGAGCTAATCAAATTATCGCGTCGGCGGCCTCGTGGAAATTGTTCGTCTGGAAAGCAGCCGCATTGGTCAAGGAAGCTCTCCGAGAGGGAAGGGAAGAGGAAACAGTCCAAATGGCTTTTGATACAGCAGTGGATGCAATCAATCAATATAGCATCACCTATCATGATTTATTGACAGCATGTGAGCGCCGCATTCAATTCTTCGGCCACAAAACAAAGCTTCGTTGGTGTAAGTCTTTCTTTCTCTTAATATCTCTATACCTATTACGGGCGTCGTGGCTTTGAATCCATTGAATCATCTTAGCTAAGCACATTCAATATATAGATGAGCTCATATTACACTATAACCTCAGCATATTGATCATGTTGGACGCGGTAGAAATCGCCGGTCGGATGGATCTATTAGAAAAGTTGAAAGTTGTCAAAGCGGATGCCGAAGGCAGCTTATTCAATAGCCTCATATTCGGACTGAATAATCATTATCTTCTTCCTCGAGAGAACAGACCAGCGAGGGAAGAAGCTCAGTATAGTTTACAACATGCGGAAGACACTGAGAGAGCAGTAGCGAATTCAACGAGGAAAGTACCCTTGATTGCTATCGACCCCTATCCTCACCACGTTGTTGCCGGGGTGCGAATTTTATGGAAGGCTGTTGAAAGAGATCTTGAAAACGACTGGCTCGATCATGACGTTGCAGAGCACATGCAGCACACGATGCTCAATGCGTTGAAATTACTTCCGCAGGCATCTAAATCTGTGAGAACAGTACGACAGCAGGCTGAAGCATCTTTCACACGAAATCGGTATTACTTGAACTCTTAATTCAATGTTGTGCCAAATTTTCTAGATATATCATGCATGGCTGTACAAAACACAGTATAAAGTCTACCGTCTCAAACAAATGGAAATATTGATTGTATAGGTATACTATACTGCAATGCAACGAGTACGCAATGCACTTGTTATTACCCGTTAGTTGATCATTAAACTTGCTAGGAGATAGTAGGATGTTTTTGCCAAAAAGGACTGCAATCGTCGGCGCGATGCTGTATTCTTGCCAAATTTGTATCGCTAATCAAGAAAGACATGTGGTCATTCCCAATACGAGCTTTGCCCCGACTGGTAAGTGACCGCACTTTCCAAGTTCGGATGGAGACCTTGTGTGAGGATTTGAGTTCTATGTATTTCGGACCCGGACTACATGGGAATAGTCTCGGATCCGACATGTCAACAAACTGTTGCAAAAAATGCGGGCGAACGTGGGAACAAACGCCGATAGAATGTCTCAAATAAGAAATATCAGCCGAGATGCAGACAGGAGTACCCCAGATTTTCTCCGCAAAGTTACATTTTCATGGCAGGGACACTGCAGATCCGCCCCGATGGATGGGACGAAAGGTCGATCTTATTTGATGCTAGATCTGGATAATATTGCTCTGTTGACTTCGGATCCGGGGGTTTCCCCCGACGTTACTTTCTCGAAGATATGTCAATTATGCATGGAGTTTTTCTCAACGTCGTATCTTCTTCAGCTACGATGGATTCATGATGCTCACAGGAGAGGGGGTTGCATATAAATTATCATGTATAATCGGTGAATGAATCTTGCTGCAAAATGGTATATAATGTCAAGAAAGGACAACTGGTACCTAGGTAAACCCTCCACAACTTCTAGTTATCAAGATTGTCAACAATCGAACACATCTTGTCATATCTCAAGTAAATTATCATACGATTATGTTCGACTGGGTTAAAATTGCATGGCTCGTGGCACTTGGTGCTGCTCAAGTCGTAGCGACGGCCCTACCAGCCTTCAATGTCAATCCTAACTCTGTTTCTGTCTCTGGTCTATCGAGCGGTGGATATATGGCGGCTCAGCTTGGAGTTGCGTACTCTGACGTTTTCAACGTTGGATTCGGAGTCTTTGCTGGTGGACCTTATGATTGTGCTCGTAACCAATATGTATGTGCCCTTGCCCTTGGACAGAACTAGTACTCAAATGATGGTTGCTGATAAATTCCCCGGTGAGCCAACCAGTATACTTCGTGCATGTATAATGGCTATCCTTCTATTACCACTCCCACCGCCAATATGAAATCCTGGAGTGGAAATCAGATTGCCAGCGTGGCAAATCTCGGGCAACGAAAGATTTACATGTGGACTGGATCTTCCGACACTACAGTGGGACCAAACGTCATGAACCAGCTAAAGGCACAGCTGGCCAGCTTTGTCAACTCGGCCAATGTCTCGTACGTTACAACAACTGGCGCCGTTCACACATTTCCCACCGATTTCAACGGCGCCGGAGATAACTCTTGTAGCTTTTCCACCTCCCCATATATTAGCAACTGCAACTATGATGGTGCCGGCGCCGCTCTCAAATGGATTTATGGGTCTCTAAATGCAAGAAATACAGGCACTTTGTCGGGATCTGTCCTCTCCTTTGACCAGTCGGGCAGCTATGGAGCTAACGGTATGGACACCACGGGTTATCTGTACGTGCCTCAGAGCTGTGCAAGCGGTGCGACAGTTTGTTCTTTGCATGTCGCCTTGCATGGGTGTCTGCAAAGCTATAGCTCTATTGGTTCAAGCTTTATACAAAACACTGGATACAACAAATGGGCAGGTAAGTGCTTAGGGATCCATTACATGCACTAATGCAAAGCCCTAATAATCCAAATCTTGATCGTAGATCATTGGCAATATCCGCTAATTATTACATCAGACACAAACAACATGATTATTCTCTATCCTCAAGCCATCCCCGACTATACTATTCATGCAATTTGGAATGGAGGAGTGCTTTCTAACCCCAATGGTTGCTGGGATTGGGTAGGCTGGTATGGAAGTAATGCTGATCAGATTGGTGGTGCGTCTCCCTCTCGAGTCAGTGTTTACTACGAACTTGGACTAATGAATTCTATTTCCCAGGCGTTCAAATGGCTGCTATTGTTAGCCAGGTCAAGCAGATTGTCAGTGGCTTTCAAGGCTAGATAGCACTTGTTCGGCTACGTCGTCAGCCTGCTACATTCACCAGATCAACCTGTGATATCGAATTCGAGTAGCGCAGTACAGCAAAATGCTTGTTTACCTTTTATATTTGAACTACATACATCATGAACACTTTAGTTCGGATTCTTAAGCAACGTTCACCTTCTTTTATTCCTAACCCTAGGGTTAGGGCTTCACCACTCGCCACTGACAACTCTGTTTTGATGATAAGATTGCCTCCGGTAATTGTTTCCCCGTTATATGGACGCGTATGGGACCCTGCCGATGTATGAAAACAATAGGCACGACCCTAGCCACTGGCAGCATTGCAGATGTAAAAGCATCTTCGATTGCGATGGCTGATGGCACTGTACAGTCGCCCAGATCGTAGTACCTGTATGTATTCGTTGTCGATTTGCTGTGACAAGCGAAGAATCCCACTCTGATCGTCTGTATTGACTTCGGAGATAACTTGTTGACAAGGCCTTATAGCACGCGCTGGTGGGATATCGCGGAGTTGTGATTCTCTTCTGGGTCATTAGGTACGAAGAGCCTTCCGAGGAAAAGTCGAGACGCGTTAGACATCATGCTACATGCACGCTTTACAAGATGTCTGTACCAGATCCGAATATATTTGCGACGGCGAACTTTGCAGAAGTTGTAACCGATAGTGGCCCGTTTTCCTAACTGGTCAGGCTCTCAACGTCGTTCTTCGGTCTTGTTCATGATTGCGTTGAATCCGCGCTCGCACTATAATTCACGGAATGCCAGCCCTGCGCACTAACACTAATGCTACAAGGTATGTTAGGCTATCAGGACGTCACTTAGTATCACTCCAGACTACATATTTCAATCTGAATTAATAATGTTTGTGACCTCGGAGAATTCGGGGTGAAGTATAGCCGACACGGCCGGCTTGCACTGCGCTGTACCCTAACCCTTGGCTACTGTCGGACAAAATTTACCACTAGACCAAAAAGGAGATCCCCTTTGTGGGGCTTCTTGGTAATGGTTTGTATAGGGTTATGTGACGTCCGAATCACGTGATTTTATTCCAATAGCTACCGGTAACCTGTTTGGGGGGTTTTAGGGTTATTGACACGAGACGAGCACTCGTTGATTTGTTCAGGCACAAAACACCTGGGATCTGTATGTGAGAATATTATTGTGCAAAGTCCATTCCAGGTAGCAATTAGTAGCAATTACATATTGCGAACTCATTTCTTGACCCTCAGATACTAAGACCATGGTTTTTATTACCTACCTTAGTGGCAACTAGGAAGACTGGATAGGTGGTACATAACTATATCTTAGGTAGATGAATGACTCAAACTTTGAACAGACTTGCAGCTACCTGGGTACATGTACTACCTACCTAACTTAGTTTCTTCCCTGGTCTTTGGTGAAGGCAGTGATTGACTTTCTCAAAAACCCCCATACCCCTTTACGACGGCATAAACATGTACGCCTTCCTTCATTTTCATATCATTATCGATTATAGGAAATGAATCAATGCTTATATTTTATCATCATATGTGGTATAAATATCTTGCCTTCGATGGTCTGCGCTCGGATTCTAAAATAGGAGTGCAAAAAGCCCACCTAGAGACCGAGAAGAATCTCCAGGAGTAAGTTTTATGTTAATCTATAATTAACTTCAGTTTAAACACTTTCGAAGTTGAGTATACCTAAAGTGATATGTTGAGATAGGTCTGGTCTCACGTACACCTCCATTAGAGAAGGCCTCTACGCCGAAATATTCCCTATTTTCCTTCAGTGGTGTCCCAATCCTAAGACGGTCTATGCTTCAGAGGTAGCCTCGATGACATTCACATCACGCGTTGAACTTGGCGAAGCAAATGAAAAATTACTCATCAGAGGCGGCTATGAAAATGAGATTATTCCTCTGACCTCGAGCGAGGCACTCCACGCCGCCGATGTTGTTAGAATCATTAACAGACCACAAACCGGCAAGTGGAGTTGGTACTCACAATCCCAGGAGAATATGTCAAGTTTCGGAAGGACAATGATGAGTCCAGAATGTCCGACTCTTATTGACAGCATGTTTTCAATGAAAGGTATCGATAACTGCGAGATGGCTAATAACGTCTACCTTGCACCCCTTTTTGCTGCAATGATTGCCACAGCGGTATTTTTTCAAACCTAAGAAAATTCAATACTGATGAAGCTTGCTGAATCTATCTATCATTATCATTAGTCCACTACGTGCTATAGACATAGTTAATCTTACATTGACCATACCACATATTATTCTAGTGGTGCTACATGTAAAGTTGAATATGTATTTGGTAATGAACAACATGTACATGTGCGATTATCTGAAGAGCTAATTCGACAAGACTGCCCGCAGCTATTTCGGATCTGAAAAGCGACAGCTTATTAGCTTGTATGAGGGTAATGAAAATCCTCAGAACAGCCTAGACTCATTTTTGCCTCAATTCATGTGCTACCTCATTTGCATGTCATGTTGCTCTGCAGGAATCCTAAGATTGCAGGCCTTGTGAATGTCAGATGTTGGTCATAAATAATCTCAAAGGGCGCATGATTAGTAAAACTTACACTGAGAGTAGTAAGGGTTGCCAACAGTGCAGGTCCATCCACTAGGACAGATGGTTGGACCGGTATATCCAGAACCACCACACTGGCCGTATGGAGATGTCGTGGCACTAGTACCTGACGTAGTGGTTGTAGCCACAGAGGATGTACGGGAAGTAGATGATGATGCTGGTGTTGTGTTAGATGTAGTTGTAATTGAAGAAGTTGATTTGGTTGAGGAAGATGTTGATAAATAGGTAGCGGTTGACGATGTTTTGGTCCCAGACGCTGTGGATGATGGTAGACTGCCACTGGGCTCGCCATACCATATCCCCCTTCCGTTAGTCCCTACGAAGACTCTCCCATAGTTGGACATGTCTCCATTGACAACATTGGATGATGATGCTCCAAAGCCGTGAGCAGCATCAGAAATCATTTGCCAGTTAATACCACTATCCTCGGTCTTGAACAAGGCAGTGACACCGTCAACAGTGAAGAAACCAAAGATCACGGGATATGATCCTGTGCTTGCAGCCTTACCCAAACCAAAGCCCCAGCCAGCTGTGCAGCCGCTACCTATCTGTGTAAAGCTGGAACCCGAGTTCGTTGAATGCCAAAGTCCAGTATCTGTGGAAGCCCAGACGTCACCGGCAATAGAGGGATGGGCCCTGATTGCATTGACAGCACTGCTAGAGCCAAGACTAACAGTTTTGGTAAATGAAACACCACCATCAGTGGACCTGTAGAAACTACCAGCGTATCCTCCATAGAAGACTGTGTTGTTGGATTTATCGGATGCAATTACCGCCAATGGTGGCAGACCAGAAACAGTGCTGAAGCTGCTGGTGTATTTTGAAATGAGGGGACTACCCGTTGTTGGTACCAAAAGCACGGTATCTCCATCTGCAGAAAGGGCTACAGCTCCAGGAACTGTACTGGACGATGCTGCATAGTCGGCAGACCAGGTCAAACCATAGTTAGTGGACAGTGAAACAGTAGGCAAAGTAGAACTTGCTCCAGCACGGACTATGTAAGCTGGCTTATTTCCAGCGTAGTCTATCCCGTTAGTCGTGCCATAAGTAGGGTCGTGGAAATATTGGCTCGGCGCCATATTGAGATCGGTATGATAAAAACCTCCATCGTCTCCCACGGCAGATAGAAGGGGTGGTCCTCCTGGGGGTGAGATGAGACCAAGCACGGCCATTTCCTCAATACCCACAGCCAGTGATTTCAACGTGACATTATGACTTGAATCCCATTTCAAGAGATCATGGCCGCCGTAGATAGTTTCTCCAGTACCGTATAGCCAGTGGTTTGAATCAAATGGGTCGATGGCCAGCGCCTCAACCATCCATCCGACACGAACTGGAAATTGAGCGGTAGAAGTATTATCTTGCAGCCAAGGCGCATTGGAGATGTCATAGCTGTAATAATAATCAATGTTCGGATATCCGTTCCAAGCCCAGATGGCAGACCATGTCGCACCCGAATCTAGGCTTCTCCATATGAGTTCGTCTGGCCACCAACAATTCAACGCTGCCACCATGATAGTACCAGGGACTTGCAAGTCAACAGCTAGACCGCCATAACCATAGTATGTGCTGGCCATCGGAGTTGGGCTGATATCTGTCCAGACGCCTGTCGAGATATTATACTTGTGTACAGTTCCATTCGTACCATCGTACGGACCGGCGCCATTTGAGTATGAGATGTATAAGGTCTTTTCTAGTGGCGATAAGATACCCTTATGAGGAAGAAATCCGTAAAGGGGCTCTCCCGAAACCCAGGCCCCTAAAACAATTTAACGTCAAATGTGAATTGCGAGGGAAGCACGAAAGTACTTACAAGTTGCGCCGCCGTCCTCAGACTTGAAGACCGACTTTCCAGTATCGACAACACCTGATCCTATCAGCTCCAGGCGTCGTGTGATTTGCAAAGTGGTATAGCTTACCGACGAAAATTCTTGGGGTTGGAGACCCTTTGGTCCCTGAAGTGGAGTCAAATGTCACCCATGCGATTCCCACAGGATCTGACGTATAGGATGAACTGGAATTTTGGAAGTAAGTACCTAGAGAGCCTTTAGACCAGTTTTTCTTTTTCGCGTTATTCGCCTTAGAATTAGACATTCTTACCAGTCCAGGTAAAGGACGTGACGTTTGACCATGTAACACCATAGTCAGTACTTTTCCACAAGCCATGTCCACTCCTGGCTCCAAAATAGATGATGCTATTGTCATTGGGATCGACCGCAAGGCGCTGGATTTAATATCTCAATCGATGGTCTACGAAAGTCAATGCAATGAAGATCAACCTACCTCTCCAACGCCACGTCCAGGCATATTTCCTCCTACTTTGAATGGCAATACTGTCTCCTGCCACGTATTTCCCATATCTGTTGACCGCAAAATGGAGCCGGGATTGGGATCCCATTCATTCGTGTACATGCCAACAGCAAGATACAAGCGCTTGGTATCTACCGGATCTGTTGCGAGGGCATCAATTCCCCAGTTATGCCTATCATACTAAATTAGCCCGATATTTCTCCTTCAGTGAGGTACCTGACTTACCAGTTACTATTGTTTACTGAGTCTAGTAGAGGTGTCCATGTATCATCCGCGTTGAGACGATATGGCCCTCCAATATCGGTGCGAGCATAGGCAACGCCTTTGGCTGACGGGTTAAAAACAATGCCGGGAGTGAAACCTCCTCCACCTGTGATGAAGAGGTTTCAGATCCTTATCAGCCAAATGATCTCGAATAGAGAAGATACACAACCACCGACCTCCGGTCTTTACGTTCTCCCATGTATAGGCTTGTGATGCGGCACTACTGACTGAACCAGCCAGCAAGCCAACCGCAAGCAGAGCTGCCGTTGCTACATCAAACGCCATGATGTTAATCAAGAATTTAGTCGAGAATCGGCATGAAATGAAGGATGCTCAGGAGTTCGACAAAGTGGAAAGGGCAGATAAATAGTACCTGGGTAGTAAGCGACATAGTAGGGTAGGATAGGATGTATCCATGGATAAATAAACGCGATATAGAAATTTCGAACGAGCCTTGATGTAATCACATGTCTCCACTTCCTGATTTTGTTTCTTGTTACTCACTGATATATACTGGTGCTATTGGTGGATTAAAGGTTAAACAACACCGTGGGTAGGATATTATGACCGAGGGAGATGAAGAATGAGTCCCGGGTCGTTACTATAGAAAAATCTTGGATCCGACGTAACAGAAACGGTTGAATATTTGATATTAGAACTGAAAATACTCCGCCCATGCCGCATTTTGACCACAAATCCTGTGTGGCTTTGCTCAAAGTAATCTTACTGGTGAAGACAGCATAGTGTTGTTGCATCCAGCGCGGATACTCGGGATTAACATGCTATGTACTTTGAATTTTTGAATGTAAAGATCAAACTCCATCCTACACAATCCTTCTTAATTTATCATGATGAGCTGGAAAAATCAGCCATAACTATGATGACAGAATGCCCACTAGTTTACTGGATATTATGAACTATGTCAAGTCTTGCACTGCCTAGCGATTACGTAGGTAGTTTCCTTCACGTGAATAGCAGGATTTGTTTCCAGACAGCTTTTACTAACTGAATCCTCGGGCTTGAGAGAAAGAAATGAAGATGAGACACCAAATGGCGACGTATATCTTTCATATATTATGCTTAGTGCTGTCACTACTGATTTCATAACACGTGGTGTAGTGAGAGCTTGTATGGTGCAAATAATGCCGATAACCCGCGACAAGATCCATACCAATTTTCCGTTTGTGCTGTGTCCAACTAGATAACAATTTAGAGATATGGCCATTTCATCGAAGGAATGATGCAAGGTATACGGATCATCTTCAGAACCACGCTGTAGTCGTTCAAAAAAAGGCCAATGTCATTCGATCAGGTGCCTAGCATCCTGTTCAATACGAACAACGAGGCTAACCGATAACTCAATAAATTCAAGATGGCTAGCCAGCGGTCGTTTGCCAGCATAACACATCTCTACATCGATAGGCCTTATAACTGATCATCATCCGTCGTAGAATCAGAGTCGCCATCAATGTGGTGGCCGTTTTCACTGCGGTTCAGTCTTCTGATTGTATTCCAAAAATATAATTCTGGCAAATGAGGCAGTCGATCCCTGACATTGAACTGTTCCTCGCCTCCAGCTCCGCAACAGAAATACCACCTTAGAATCCAGGGAAGATAGTCTCTGATTAACCAAGGAATACATGAATGTAGTACCCAAGGTAAGACGGTAAAAATTTGATATTTGACGTGCAAGCGAGTGGGAACGCCAAATATGTAGTTGAATTCGGCTAAAGTGACGGCTTTACGTGTGCCAGGTACAAAGAGCCACACCAATATGACAGCGAGTGCGTCGAGACCTCTATTTTCGTCAGATGTTTTAGAACTGATGTTGCCTTTTATATGGGGTAGGTAAAAACTCACGCAAATAAGCAAAGAAGGCGTGTTTGGCCTAGATGGACTTGAAGTTGGGGTACTGTCAAAGCGAGGACCCCTGCCAGAACAAAGTTTACTGAGCAGCTAAGAGACATGCCAACCTCTTTAAATTGTTTCAACTGCTGTTAGCGACGAGTTTTGCGATAAGAGGCGTAAGGGGCCTATACGCACCGCGGTGGACCATAGGAAATACCTCACTTGAGTACAAGAAAGGAACAACGCCTGCACCTGGCGAGTAGGCCGCGGTGTATAGAATGAGAAACGTCTCAAAGACTCCCACACGAATCGGATTGTTTGGGACGGCTGTATTGATTCCCAGACTGAACCCTGCTGCGATGAGCAATGGCACCATGAGCACCAAAGAAAGAAGAAGAAGGAACCGGCGGCCTTTGCTATCGATAGTAAAGTATGCTAATGGAGAAAACCTGCGACAGGTCAGAACATGTTTTCCATAGCAATTGCAGTTCTTACACGGCATTTGCTAATGCGAAACCTAAACTGAGACATAGACTCCTGATTTGCGGTATTCCGGAAGGACCGGATGAGTTCGTGTTAGTGATGAAACTGTTGGATAAAAATGCAAAAATATTTATTCCGGACAGTTGCCTACAATCAGGGAAAGATATTAAGATCATTGACAACCATGCAGACGTAAGGAACGGCTTACTGAGCGGCCATTACAATGCAAGCAGCCATTGACGCCCTTTGGTTTCGTGGGATAGTGAAGAGCTGTCCAAACCGCTGGAAGAAGTTTGTTTGTTGAGATATTGGTTGTTGCCAATGATCTTCCGGGTGTTTCTCTGTATCCAGAAGGATATTTTCGACCTGCAGCTGGCAATGAAGTTGGTAGAAATCTCCTGATTGGCGTTAGCAAGCGCGCATAGAGGCTGATTTTAGGGAAAAATGACGAACTAGCTGCTTGCAACGGAGTCTCTCGCAAACCGTAAAAAGCTCTCCATGCATCCACATAACGATTATGTTTCATGAGCCAGTGAGGGGATCTGATTCTAGTTAATGATTTGCTTTCGTTGTTGCCGAGTCTTGGAAGATATACTCGCTGCATACTAATACTAAAAAGAGCAGAGGTACTGCCGGAATGAAGCCCGATGCAAGCTGCCATCTCCACGAATCGTGAAAAATGAGGTTTGAACAGGACCCTAGAAGAATCCCAAAAGCTTGAGGGCAATAGTATGTTAGAGTAGAAGATAATGCGGTTTTGACAGTGCTCACTGACCGACGAATGTTTGCCACGAGACGAGGAAGCGCCCTGGATGCAGTGTAACGTTAGACGATTGACTTTATTCGGACGACAGCAGCCGACCTACCTCTGATCCTGGAGGGACTGACCTCGCTTTCAAATATAGGTACTGCCAGGACGATTAGAAGATCTAAAGTAAATATGGCGTTCCTATTAGATAATGACCAACCAATTGATGCCTTCGCGCCCATGCCGATGCCTTGAGTAATTCTGCATGCCAGCAGACCCTGCCTGTGGAATTCGGTATTTGTTAGACTTCCAGGGACTCGGAAGACGCAGAAGAAACATACCAGCTGTTAACGTAGCCTGAACCGATGCAAGAGGCAAGGGAAAAAAGACCGGCGATGAACAGCGCGCCACGTCTACCATAGGCGTGCTCACTCAGGGGATCTGATAGCCATCCGCCTCTGTCTTCGATATCAGCATCACAACCTCGCACTGGCAACATTATGTAATTTTCTCACAAGAAACTGCAGGAAAAATATGTCACGGAGTTCACAGCACCAAATTTCCAAACCTCGGACTGTGTAAGTGGGCGCTTTTGAGCGTCGAAAAGTTCATACGGCCATTTCAGATTTGCCCCGGTCAAGTTCGCTTGCGTCCATCCCCTACCGAAAGTCAGCTCAAGAAAGTCCAAATTCTGATAGTGGTATATTACTGCACGATCGCTCCTAGGGAACATGCCAAAAGAATAACTTGCAACGCCCTTGGCTGGGAAGGTAGGCTTGGCTTGTCTTCGTCTTGTAATGCCCGTCTTTCAACATCGGTGCAGTGCTCCAAATATCCCCCATCCTGGGCCAAACGGGCACCTCTGAGGAGAAGATTGACCTCGACGACTTCTCCTAGCCCATGATCTCTATGAAATTGTCTCACGTCATTCGGCAGTTCATCGGGAGGAACGTAGAACAAAGGATTGTCGATACTAGTAGGCTCGCTCGATATTAGGGGCGTCCGAGGGTCGCTATGTCGTCGATTGGTGCTACTTACATCCCGAGTTGGTTGTTCCTTAGTAGGTTATTAAAACTCTGTTCCTGCCCATTGAGTGGTCCCTTTTATGACGGTTAGTTATCAAGTCCTAGAAAAAGACTGAGACTGTATGTTTACCCTTCGCTGAGAGTTGTCGCCGTTGTAAATTGTGCCCATTTCCGACATAATTCAAGTGTTATATCAAATTCCTGTATTTAGTCTGTTGTGGTTATTCTCCTCGAACACGTGGATTGACCTCTTTTAAGACAGAGATGTTGCCAACGGCAGGCTGAACAAGGCTGTCCTAGGTACGTACTAGTCTCAGGTAGAGCCTCATGAAATCCTTGAAGTTGCGCTTAAAATCTTATTAATGTATTCACGAACTGATTAATAGGCTAGACATTCCCTTACAGCTAGACGGACTCTATAGCATGCGCCCAGGTGGACCTCCTAAGAAGAAGGAAATCTTAGTCCCACAGCCTGATCCTCTATAACCGGAAGAAGCGACTCTCAATGCGCACCATCTGTACATAAGACTGAGACAACATCGCGCTCGTATTCGCACTGTCTTCCCCTCCCAATTTCACTACAGCATTCAAGATTTCATTCCCGTCCGCTCCCCTCCTGCAACTGATCGACTAGCATCCTATGAGCTTAGAATCAATACAAATACTAGGCGCTGATATGAAATCTAGGAAAATGACTATCTTGCTGACAGACTTCTTGAAAGAAGAATCACTGCACTATTGGATGCTCTATGTCCTCATTAAGAGCGACGGAAGTTGCCGCCATCACATGGTTTTGCGGAGAAACAAACTGCCATTAAGCAAGGCTGAGTATACTCGTACTCTGGCTACAAAGTCGGATTGGCATACGGACTACAAGGGTAACGAGGCACAGTTGCCCGAGCGAGCGCTCTGACTCGAGGCTCGATATGTTAGTCTGAACTCTGCTTGCACACATCATGTGAGTTGATCACAATGGAAAATGCTCCCAAGCAATGCAGAATTTTCGTTTGAACGCACAGAACAATGACTACAAACTTACATAACTGACAATTATACGAATTTCCCCAATCTATAATGCATTTACCAGAAGACTACATTAGAGTAAGGCGACTTTGCTAAACGCGATAAAAACAAGTGAGTAATATCCTTTACCGTCCAAGCCAATTCCTGTCGTCCCCCATTCTGTAGAAGGCGCGATCATTTCCTGGGGCACTTCGGCCGGGGTAAATTGTGCACAGTACATATAATTAACGCTAATGCGGGGGCCATAATGGTAGACTAGTCACTACGTAGATAAGACGGGGAAGTAGGGGTTCATGCCATTTGCAGGCATCCAGTTTGGTTATCAGAGCTGACGAGGTGGCTGTCGGCAAAGCCAATACAATCGCTTGACTCGGTTATCTCGCCTGCCCATCAGCTACGTTGTGGTCGTTTTGAAAATTTGCAAAGATAGGTAGCGCATGAAATGATGACATTGTCATTAGATGACGATTGCCAGCTTTTTTCTACAAGCACAAATGTTGTCTATTTGAAATATTAGACCTTTTGGTACTAAGTGCCTCCTCCCCGATTCACTTAATTCTAGCCTTGGGCCAGCCTGGCTACACTGAGTCTCTTCGATTGCTGGCTGAAGGCAAAAGCCGCAGATTCTGCTGACCACCTCCCACAGTTTATTATGCTCATAAACATATTTCAAATATCCACGCAAATACGCGCAACATGGACGGAATTTCCAGTTTGGCTGCGGTGCTCCAAATACTTGGTAATGCTACAACTGTAGCTCTCAGAACAGCACGATTCGTGAACAACGTCAGGAATGCGGAGGAACTGCAGAGCGACTTTTTCCAAGGCCTCCAGCTGTCTCAGAATACAATCAGATTACTGACCGCGCAGCTGAAGACGGAAAATGTCGGGCAACCCTACGACCAAGAGGTAAGGAAGCTTCATAGATTGGTGCAAGAAATTGCTAGGGACTGCAGAAAATGCCACGACAGTCTGGCTCAGTTATATGATAGTCCTAGCAACACAATTATGAGAAGGCTGTCCGGAGGAATCAGGCGGGAAATACGGCGGCCCGAGATCGAGAGTTTGAATACTCGATTCCGAAGCAATGTTGGCAACATCCAGGCTCTACTTTCAGTTTTACAACTGTTTGTGCATCCAATTCAAACCTTTAAGTTTCCACTGGCGACGTCGCTAACCTCAAGATTCTAGAATCGCTCACGATCAACAGACAATACGGACCGAAAGAATAGAGGACCGTCTCCAGGACATACAAGTGAAGCTTCGTCCCCTGCAAGAACTCCGAGATACGCTTCTGGCCTCTCTGAACAACCTTCACGGCAGTTGGGAAGACACCGGTGGAATGCATCTTTCGGAACCAATGAGCCGAACATGCGACGAGATTGTTCTCAGCCGGGATACTAGCGCCTGTATAAGAATCACGGAGAGCACTCTCAAAACAGCCAACTCGATTTGCGCAAGAGTGTCTTCAGGAGGATCAACAAGGAACCTGACTCTTTCTGATGAGATTTTCGACCTTGCCGACAGTCCCGGTGATACACATGGACCAAATGATGGCACTTCTATAACTCTCTCGACCATGACAACATTCCTGGATACCTATATTCAAGAGTTGAATGAGGAATTTCAGAAGGGTTCCTACGAAAAGTGCAAGAGGTACATACAGGAGGCACTTGACTGGGGCGAGTATAGATACTTAGAATACGACGTGGATTTCCATCAATGGTTTGATTTACAACTTCGACTTGCCGAGGTCTACGAGAAAGAAGGGAATTTTCAAGACGCACGGAAATATATTATTTTTCTCCGGAACTCTTCAGACACCAACAATCTAGAATATAGAAAAATTTCGAATCTCCAGGACGTACAACTACGTTGCGCAACCGCGCGTCTCTTTCTACGTGAATACGAGCGTGGACACAGCAAGGAACTAGACGAGCTGAAACAACAAGCACTTAACGCATTTGGAGCTGCAGATGCACTTTTTCGTGATGCATCGATTTCCGGAGGAGCATCGACTTCCGTTAATCTCACTGTCCAACAGCTCCTAGTTGGTAGTGCGATGACTTTGGATAAAGTGTATGGCATTCTTGCAGACACAGCTGGGAGGAGATCACTGCGTATGAAACATACCATTCTACGCAATACACTAACTCAACTTGATTCTACTGCACGATCAACTCGTTCTGCCGTACCCGAACCTCGCACGCGTCTTCCCGTGCTAAGTAGGATCTCAATCCCAGACACAAGTCCTGCTCGGCGTCCATCAACATCCGGATCATCTGAAATATGTACAAAACCTTCACCACTTTCTCCAAGAACTGAGACGACACGACGATCAGAAACCCCAGACCGAGATACTCAAGAAAATAGCCAATCTCGAGGTCCGGAGCGAATACGCCCCTCTGAGACATATCTACGTCCAGTACGCAGGGAACCTAATCACGCAATGAACGGCAACGGGATGAATTTCGGCGCCACCGATGGCGACAGAATATCCAGACTATTCAATGCGGCTAAAAGCCATAATCTTCACTTGCTACAGGACGACTTCAGTGAGTTCCTACCTCACATCAACACGCGAGATGAAGCCGGTATGAACGTTTTACATCATGTTCTGACCACATTGGGTGGCGAAGACGATATTAAGATGCTGATACGTTACGGTGTGGACGTAAATGCCAGCGACAATCATGGTGACACCCCGTTGCACTACTGTGTTCGAAGAAACAACGTCGGGGGCGCGAAACTGCTTCTCCGGACCAAAGATGTGATTATCGAAAGTGTGAATAGTTCAAATCAAACCCCTGCCCAGCTGGTCATCAATCAGAGCGGCATGTATCATACGGACATGCTAGGGCTTTTGATCAAATACAAAGCAAATTTTAGTTGGCCAGGTATTCCTCGAGACATTGATTATAGCCTACGGAGACTAATCCAGGAAGTCAATGCGGGCATGCGAAATGAGACCCTGTCAGGGCGACGAGATAGCCGGGCAAGCGAAAGCAGTCATTCTTCACAGCACAGTCGTTGGATGCGAGCAATCAGAAGGAATAGTTCTGATAGTTAGCTGGTCTCGAATATACTCATATAGATCAATGATAGTTTCTATTCTCTACCGCATATTACCAAATCCGATCGACGCATTGCCTTTCTTAGCTTCTCGGCCGTATGCTATTCCATTTACTATGATACTTTCTAGGTGGGATTTTGTTCGGTGATTCAATAATATTAGCTATTGCCTGCGGGCTGTTGGACCCCAGCTACGAAGTATTTGGCAAGCCATAGCAATCACAGTTTGCGCAAGGTTGGTGCGATCTCTTTGGTCTAGCCAATTGAGTATCATGATCGATATTCTCTCTCGTAACACTACCACCATGTCTTTCAACAAAAGGATCATTGAATCATTCTAACCCGCGGTATTGTGGTATTGTTGACAGAAGAGGTACCTAGTACCTGGGTAACATTATGTGAAGTAACAACCCAGTATCCAGCTTCAATCTGACACACAAAAATTAAGTTACCTAGGTATCTAAGCCTGTATGTGTCAAGGTGGTTGTATATATATATATGTATCACGGCTCTATTCTCCCTTTCCAGTTCACTTACACCCAAAAGTTGTTTATACACGTAGGAAGGGATGAATCCGTGAGATGAACAAAATCCATCCAATGTGTTAAATTGCATAACGGTACTCCGGTCGCCCCTCCATACCAGGCGCATAAGGTAGCTCTGCACGGTCCAGCTTCTTGTTCAAGTTGACATAATACTGCCTCAGAGCCAAAGAAGCCAACATGAACACACCTTGGGTGACACCACAGGTGATTAACGCAGGTACATATACAGGCGCGTCTTGTGTACGGAATGATACAGACGAGACAATACCAGCGATATTCATAGCCATGTAATTCAGTCCCAAGGCAACGGCTCGGCCGGTTGTTGTTGGGGTATTAGAAGCTAACCACACAGGAATGATGTTGCTAGGGATAAAAGTGAAGCTGGTGGTAAGGAAAGTTAAGAAATAACCAACGCCGGGTTTCGACTTCAGGTCGAGAGTTCCGAGAAGAATCCAGCCAAGTAGAGAGATGATGATCGTGCCGGAAGCAACGAGAGAGCGTTGTTGTAGTCGGTCAGATGTCCAAGTTGCTGATATTTGGATAACGGAGGCCACGAGATTTGGGCCGATGGTGTAGAGGTTAGCCTTGACAGTATTATTGGTGAGACGTTTAATAAGGGTCTGACAGCAAATGTACAGTTAGGTCAACCAAGGGGCTTGAGCATTTTCAATTGTAACGTCACTCACAGGCAAAAAGTTGGAACTACTCGCAACCCCTACACCATACATTAAAGCGAGGAAAGCAAACGCCCAAGTGGGCCAATGTAAAAGCTGGGCTTTGGCATCATTCCATCGAAAACGATCATCGCGCTCTTCTGTGTCCTCGGCAAGTCGCTCCTCGGCTAACTCCTTCTCTCCTTGGGAGTACCATTTGCTCTTCTGTACACTCCGGGGAGCAAAAATGAAGAGAAAGAAGGCGCCGGCAATGGTTATAGAACCTTCTATCAAAAAGAGGTACTGCCAGCCCTAAATAGTTACCCTCGTTAGCGCAATGCCGAATAAAACTGGTACCTAGGCATCAATGTATAATCTTTGAAATTGATGTTCAAAATTCTTGTACAAGGTCCGGTGCTTGGTTTCTTACATGTAAACCACCAGTCCATCGAAATACACTCCAGGAGATGAGACCACTGACTGCTCCAGCAATAAAACCCATCTGGCCTATAATTGATACTCGAACTCCAATCTCCTTACGCGTGTAGAAAAGTGTGAGATAGTAGACCTCGCAGGGTTTGTATGCAGCCTCCGCCGCGCCCATAATAATGCGTGTCGCCATGATACCGCCGAAGTTTGTCGCTGCTGTTGATGCCATCGTACAAATTCCCCAAACGGCGATGGCGATTGGGATAATTACGCTGGGATTGAGCCGTTTGGCGGCAATAGTCCATGGAACGTTGAAAAGTGCGTAAGGGATGTAGAAAAGAACAAGTAAAAGTGAGTACTGGTTGCCGACTAGTCCCAAGTCTTTCTCCAAACCGTCTGTCTTTGCATTTCCTAGATTCGCGCGGTCAAGTGTATTGGTGAAGTAGGCGATACCTGGGGTGAATTAGTGAGCCAAGATTTAAGTTATTTGACCACTGAAGTTTCAGGTTCAGATTGTACATACATAGTCCTGGGAGCACAAGAAAATCCGTTTTCCTAAGAAGTCGTCTCCGCAAAACAGTTTCGCTGGCCTGGGAGATTTCGTCAACACAGACGTGCTTTTCATCGTGATTGGTATTATCCATGGTGCCTGCTATTTCGGCTTTGATTTACTCGCAGCGTTAGCAGGGCGACACCATCAATATATACTCGAAAGACTATTTAGATACAGTACCCACGTACCGAAGAGCTATGTATGGGATACAGCACCTGGGCAGGTGCAATTGCGCCATAGTGGAGTAATCCTTCATTATTCAAGTTATCTACAAGGTCAAAGTTCGAAGTGACCATTAGTTACTACCTGAAGTCAGGGAGATGAAAACGCCCAGGGAACAAAGGTCAAAGCATGGTTAAAAATTGAGTCCCCGACTCCCCGAGTGCTTCTACTCTAAATCGCCTATCAAGTCGGTTCCCGGAAGTTGCGCGATCGTTTCAGGCGTATGTCTACAAAAAGCTACGTGGAGCGTGGAATATGGAGCATTAGTGCATTAGCGTTTGAGCCCTATAGTGACGAAATCGGGGATTGATATTCTCGTGCTTGGATACAGGTTGGACGCCGACTTATAAAATATGGCCTCCCACTACCGGACCCCTGCCTCAGGCACGGGATTTCCAACTGTCTTCAACTACCAGGACCATGGCCGATCTAGTGGCTGACACGCTCTTAAGCATACCAGACGAGCTGGAAAGCAACAGTAGGCAACGAGACGATACGGCGCTCATCGTTCACCTTCAACGTTGGTCCTCGGAAGTTTGGAATTGGCGGTATACTCTAGGAATTGCAGGACTTGCTGTCCTCTTTGCCCCGTTTACCGCCGTGGCAAGCTGGCTAATACCAGGAGAAGCGCTAATTAACCCAGGTGACTATGCGTTACGAACGAGGCGGGTATTGAAGTCAACCCCACTGATCGATGGACATAATGACCTGCCATGGCTGTTACGAATCGAACTACAAAACCGCATCTACGATGGGCGGTTTGACCCAACGCAGCATCTGCTAGGTCATACAGACATTAATCGCATGAAGCAGGGTTTGATGGGTGGCCAATTCTGGAGTGTCCATGTTCATTGCGACAAGGCGCAGAAGCACTTCGATGATCCGTCGGTGAGACACTCTGGAACCATCCAGTAATTCCAACTGACGATGGTTTCAGTGGCTGGTGCGAGACACGTTGGAGCAGATTGATGTCGCCAAGCGATTTATTGCCGAATACCCTGATGTGTTTACCTACTGCACCACACCATCGTGTGTACGCACTGCCTTCAAGTCCGGCAAGATATCCAGCATGCTCGGCATCGAAGGCGGCCACCAACTAGGAGGTTCCATAGCATCGATCAGGCAAGCCTACGACCTAGGAGTACGGTATATTACAACGACACATAATTGCAACAATGCATGGGCCACGTCAGCCTCGACGGTAGCGGCAGGAGGCGAGGATGATGGCCTCACGGTGTTTGGTGCTGCCTATGTGCGCGAGATGAATCGACTTGGCATGATGCTCGACTTGTCGCACGTATCGCATCAGACAATACGAGATGTTTTGTCAATCACTCAGGCACCTATCATATTCTCTCACTCAGGAGCTTTTGCCGTAACACCGCACCTACGCAATGTTCCAGATGACGTGCTCCGGAGCGTCCGCAGAAATGGTGGCATCGTCATGGCCGTATTCGTCAATCGCTTTCTTAACATGAAGGACCCTAGCGCAGTGACCATCCACGATGTCGTCGACCACATATGGCATCTGGCCGATGTCGCAGGCTGGGAACATGTCGGCCTTGGCTCCGACTTTAGTGGAACACCGCACACGCCGGCTGGACTTGAGGTAGGTTTTCATGGACACACGTGTACAAGCGATTTACCTGTATTCTGCATCAACTAACTATCTCCATAACAATTAGGACGTATCAAAGTTCCCTGATTTGATTGAGCTACTCATGGCTCGCGGGGCCACCGATGACCAAATACGATTCCTGGTTGGCGACAATTTACTACGAGTCTGGGCGGATATTCAGCGACGAGGAGAGGAGATTCGAGCCGAGGGTTCCCGGCCGGTCGAGGACGAGTGGGAAGGCCGAAAGTGGCACACACATTACAGGAGTTCGCCCTACATGTACCGGTCTACCCGGGAAAGGGCGATCAGGGAGGGATGGGGCGAGCCAAATCAGTTCAACGTGGGAAAAACTGGCAAGCATGAGCAGAAAATTGTCAAGGCCGATGAAGATATATGACTGGTTCCCTAGGTCCTAGAAAGACATCTCTTGTGGATTCTCTTCTGTGAAAGAGTCCGATACACGGGGCGAATAGATATTCACGAGTCTTGCTCTTATCGTATGCAAGATAGAATGAGGAATTTTGTCATAACTTATTGCATCGTAGTAAAACCTGGCTCCAGAATCCAGATTGAAATTATAATTAACATGTCGTGATTATGGCGATGATAGCGTGATATTGTGAGTCGGCGACTCGGTGACCCCTTCCGCGTTTATTTCCCGTTTAGGAAAGAATCGTGTTGGCGGGTGCAAGTTAGGGTAACGTTCTGGAGCCCCTCCTCTTGTTCCAACGCTCAGAGACATCAGTCACTTTTTTTCTTTCATTTCTGCCATTGAGCATTTACTAAAGATAGCTGGCTTGGATAGAGCAAGACTGTTCCCGTCACTTGGTATTACCTAGGTGTCGATCTCACAATGGAAACGGCATTTCTGTTCGCAACGTCTGACGGCAGCTGGGATCGCTACATCCAGCTGGCGTTTTTTGCGCCGGCAGCTCTATTGGTTCTTTATTTATTATACAACGAGCTTGTTCGCTTTCGCCTTAGAGTGCCCGGCCTTCCTGGTCCACGAGGGTTTCCCCTTGTCGGTAGCTTGCCCTCCCTAAACGGCAAGATTACTTCTGACGAGCTGCGAAAATGGGCTGGAAAATACGGCGATGTCTTCCAGGTTCAACTGGGAAATTCCCCCGTCGTGATAGTCAACACAACAGCTGCTGCAGAGGCCCTTTTTATCCGCCAGCGTGAAGCTACTAATTCGCGACCCATATTCTATGTTCTGCATAAGAAAGTCCAGCAAAATGGACATGTAACAAGCATCGGTACCAGTCCGTGGGATGATAGCTGCAAGCGTAGGCGTAAGGTCGCTGCATCGGCGTTGAATCGTGCTAGTGTTGAGAGTTACCTGCCAGTATGTTCAATCACAGTCAATCAAGCGGTTCATGGCTGACGGGTCTACTAGGTTCTCAATAAAGAATCGAGAGCTTATCTGCTAGACCTCTTGCGAGATGGCGATAATGGAAACACTGCGCTGGATCTTGTGCTACCAGCTCGGAAATTTGCCATCAATTTGAGTCTTACAGTTAGTTATGGGACACGGTAGGCATACCACACCAATGATCGGCTAAATATATCTACTAATACATGAACTCGCTAGTATTGAAGATATCAAGGAATTCTCTACGAACGATGTTCTCAAAGAGATTATTTATATTGAAGAAGAAATTTCTCGCCTCAGGGAAACATCCAGCAACTATGACAACTACATCCCTCTACTCCGCCCAATAAACTCGCTTGCGTCCGCTCTTGGTCTCGTAAATGGTACACATCTGGCATCAATAGGAAAGCGGCGTCATGCCTATCACGCCAAGCTTCAGGCGAGACTACGGGATGACATTGCGTCAGGTACAGACCAGCCATGTATTCAGGGAAATGTTCTTCGAGACCCCGAGAGCAAGGGACTATCTGAAGGTGAATTGCTAAGCATAAGCCTCAGCATGATGGCGGGCGCGGACACAAGCAAGCGGACGCTCATGTGGGCGTGTCTTTTGCTGGCACATCGGCCTGATATTCAGGAGCGAGCGTACAAGGCCATACAGGAGACGGATCCGACTTTACTAACAAATCCGGACGTGGCACACTCGCGAGTTGAATACATCGAAGCATTGACCAAGGAGATCGGAAGGTATTTCATTGTGCTGAGGTTAGCCTTGCCAAAGGCAACGCACAGTGAAGTTCGGTGGAACGGGGCGGTTATTCCTGCTGGAACGATGGTGTTTTTGAACTCATGGGCCTGCTCGAGAGGTACGCGATTCTTATCGAAACTCCTCCCGATTCTAGATGTTTTTCACTGATACCCAACAGACCCTACCGTCTTCCCAGACCCAGATACCTTTGCCCCCGAGCGCTGGATGCAGGGCGAAAACCAGTCTCATCAGCACCAATATGCATTTGGCATTGGAGGCCGTATGTGCGTAGCCAGTCAACTCGCCTCCAAGGCGCTCTATACTGTATTTTTGCACCTCATTGCGCATTTCGAGCTGCTGCCCGCCGAGGAGAGTCCAGACCTAGATGCTGCAGATCCGCTGAAAGGTTTGCTTGGGAGGGAGAATTCGAGAGTGGCACCGCGTGTTCGCCATGTGCGTTTCGTTCCGAGAAGCAGAGACACGACGAGAAAGATGTTGGCGGAGAAGTGGTGATGGTGGCGCCATGATGTTACCGGTATGTGCTAAGCTACGTTGCATTCTCGGCATATTTTTATTTATTCATGTCTAAGTAAAGAGTACATCCTTCAACAAAGTACAACGGCCGTGCCAAATGAGTCTATGCGCTCGCTTTAAACATTAATCCACCATAGTGTATGCCGGCCTGGTCGATCCAGAGTAATTTCGGCGGTGCCCGGAATATACCAACCTGGTACAGAAAAGGGATAGAGGAAACAACGAACGGCGACCTTAACATGTGTATACACGAGAATAGGTCTAAAGTTAGATTAGCCTCAGATTTTTTGATCGGGAAAAGAAGCATCACACCACCTTTTCCATCCAATTTTCGGGTTCTAAGAGTTGATGCATGCGTGAAACATCTAGCTCCGTCGTTTCAACGTGAGTATGGTATGAGGAGGTATCATCGAATCGCCCATCCATATATTCGGTGGACGTTTTGCCAGGAACTTAATATCATATTTCATGGCAATGGTCGCAACAATTAATTTAATCTCATGACTCGCAAAATAACGGCCGGGACATGCATGCTAGAAAGATGTGGGTCAGGTTGAATAATCGAACAGAAGGGAAGATGTAGATAGGGATAGACGTACTCGACCATGCCCGAATGGCAAAAAGTTTTCGCTTGTCTCAACAGCGGGGGGCATTCGCTGACCTGTGGAAGGATTCAGGCGCAACGGGTTGAAACTGTTCGCATCTTTATATATCTCTTCGTCACGATGCATGTTGTGCATGTCGATAGCAATCTTTGTGCCTTTGGGAAGTGGCACACCGTTCAACTGAATTCCATTTTCGGCTTTTATGTCTCTGATCAAGCGTACAATAGGACCCGATAAACGCATGCTCTCACGGAGGACATTATCGGTAAATGTCAGGTTGTCCACGGCAGGTTTGGTCCATTTACATTTGGATTGCTGATATGTCGTACTAATCTCTTCCTGCATCGCGTTGAAAATATCAGGCCGCGATAATGAATCAAGCAACATGTTCACCGTCGTGAAGGTAGATGTATGGATGCCCGCGAAATTCATAGTCATTAAACGTGCGTATATAGTCTCTGGGTCCAGTTCACGCGGTATTTGAGAGCGGATAGCTTCCTGAACAATCCACATAGCGAAGACGTTGTGTGTGTTTGAAAATTTTCCGTAGGTAGCCATTTCCGTCTTTGCCTCTTCTATATAGCTACTGATTAGAGGCATCGTATAACCCTTGCCACGCCAGTACCAGAACCAACAGGGAACGGACAGTATCGGACCGACAATTGGTTTTGCCCAGCTTGGAAACACGCGGATAATGGCTGACATTGTATGAATACTAGTCACATAGCGTCTGGTATTATCCAGATAGCCTTGATCGGCACTGAGAGGGTTTCCAACAGAAATCTTATTGAATGTACGTGTCACTAACATGAGCACTGTGTCCCAAAGTTCAACGCCCTGCCACTTTTCCGTATCGGAGCCCCATTTTTTCAGTAAAGCCTCTTCTATCGCTTCAACTAGGTTCTCCGTAAGATTTGGCAATTCTCTGGTAAGGACTTTGTGGATGAGCTTGGTGTGTATGGGAAAGTCGAGGATATGCCCGCATGGCATCGTGTAGAGGGACTCCACGGCATCAAAACCAGTCGCCCTATGGTCGAGAACATTTGATCTTTCTTGGAAGAACCACTTGCGTTGATTTTTCGGCACCAGTACCAGAGGAATAGATATGGTTGAGATTTTTGTAACGAGGTCTTTGCTGCTATACTGTTCATAATAAGCCGCTGCGTTAGCTTCCCAGATACAATTAGGGTTTAAGAAGTCTGTAATCTCGCCTTGAAGTAAGCATCGGCAAAAAGCTGTCTTCCTTTAGCGAATGCCCAAAGCTTGGAGCGTGCATCAGCAAACGGGCCATCGCCTCTACCAAGCCAGAAAACTCCAGACCGCTTCCCAGATCTCTTTCCACGCCTCCATTTTATGCCCTTTCGCAAAGATTGAAGGATGAAGGTCAAAAGTGTAGGAATGATAAAGAGACTCCAGATAATATATAAAGCCATCATTTCTCTATCCTTGAGATTTTGCTGTTGTTCGAATTCCAGGTTAGGAAACACTTATCCAGAAACACCAAACAACATAAATGCGAACTTCTCATCGTAACCTACACTGCAATATAAGCCTTGCTAAAGGGATGAATAGATGGCGGCAATCTAAAAATTTTTCTTCGGGGGTCTCTTTCGTTCATTTCCATGAATCCATGGTATGTAGGAGGTTTTCATTGTGACGGCTTGAGCCAACTACCCATCTCTCGATGCTAGAGTGATCTGTCGCCTCTAAGTTTTACAGTCCAGACCCCAACTTCTCCCGTTCTGGAAGAGGCAGACTGGCCATCTCATTATCTTGAAAACTCATCTGAAGAAGACGGCCTTCCAAGGAGCCAATCATGGATCAGGGCCGTCTGGTCTTCTGCCATTAATCCCTTATTGTTCTTTTGTCTCGTATTGGATGAAGTCTTTGTTGCATCTGGTTGGGATCAGCGTCCTTTTGCAAAGTTCAAAAAGTAGGACAGTGTTTCCTAATTGGTAGAAAAAGGTACTCCGGTTATGTGATGAACTTCCTTTGTTGTGCTTGGCGCTATTATCAACAAAGGACGGCAATGCCTCTGTCCAATTAAACTCAAGGAGCTGGCGCGCCTCATGATCTAGTATGGTAAGTTAGTTACTTATACGAGCTACCTAACAAGTGGGGCCAGGAAGTAGAGGCGGTATTTTCGACACTTCATCTGCCTAGGTATCAAGGAAACTCGCGAATATCTCCTAGCGGTCATTATCGACGCTTTCTGAAGACAGAATGTGCCCCACAGCACCTTGAAAGAATTCTCACCCTAGCACTTTTATCATCCTAAACCATGGATCTGATATTCTACAGGCTTTATTTCTCTAATGATTTACTGAGACAGAGCCGGAATCACACTAGATTGTATAAGGCTGATAAGCCGGTCAGTTCTACTTTCATGAGAGTCAAAATAGTCACCAAAAGGAATAAGTAACGTCTGTTGCGTTTCGTTATATAAGGTTATCTTTAGATATCACACCTGGACTATTCCGTAGACCATTTTGGGAAGCCTAGACGCTGGCTTCGTGATACTATACCTAGGTATCAAGCTACACCAAGCCTAGACAAGGTTTATTGTACTTTCTGCAACAAAGATCCAGCGAACATGGCTTATTCAATGGAGAGCTTCAAAAAGCAAAGGCAAATTTTCTTTGACGAAACCCTCCGCAGTCCTCTTTGAATGAAAGCGACATTCAAGACCTCCCGGAATCTCCACTTCTGACTCGAGATACATTCACAAATTTGGACGTGAGATAGAATCCCACGGGAAACATCCCGAGATTTGACGAACATATTCCAACCCCTTGATTACGATAACACCACGTTGTCGTCTCATTCATCGTGAAATGGATCGACATTATTCCTAATTTCAAGCTTTTCGAATACGTACGGATATATACCACTCAGAATTTCGCAAGGCCGAAGACCCATTGAATAAAGCGCAACGGATGGTATGTACCAATTTCCCCTCAACATCCATGAAGAAGCAATAATACTTCCTCGTGGCAATGTTGATGAAGGTGAGACTTTCAGACATTGTGGAGTAACACATACAATGCAGCATAACATTGCGATATCCCATGCCGTAGGTTTATCTAGAGTCTCTCATGGAATTTCTGTAGGCGCAAAGTTTTTTTTCTACAAATTATCGGTAAGGATGCATCATAGGATTGAATCTAACAATAAACTGTCTTGGTATTTTGCAACACAAAGCACTTTAAGCTAGTGACTTGCCGGTTACGAAATGGCTCTAACCTGACGAATTTACATGTTCCAGATCGTAGCTCGAAAGTTGTACAGTCCTTCCTTTACTGACCCCTCTCTTTCTACTTTCTACTCGGTCATACAAAAAAAATTCCGGTTAGTGAATTGCAGATCGAAATGTTTGGAAAGGCAGACATAACCAGAGATTAGGGGCCGTGAAGTGGATGCAAACCGTATAGGGTCTTGCGCCTCGATGGAAAATCAGAGTCAAAGAAATGTCGTCAAAGCGACTGTCGAGTCATGTCTTGATGCCTGTGGCAACCATCGGGTCATTTTCGTTGACAAAAGTGAGTGCGAGAAGCTCGATGAGGTCAACTGCGTTGATGAGCTGGTCGTTAGTCAGGGTCACTCCCTCCGTTGACTCAAAACGGAAAGAAAGAAACTATCAGTGAAATTGAAAAACTGTGGTGGGCTTGGCAATATCCAAAGCTGCGAGTACCACAAGCTATGGCACTTAGCATTTAGCGCTCAAATCCTGTTGGTTTTGGGCGGATGACCATTGATTAGGCGCCCCTTTCACGACGGGTTGCACTCTTGCATGCAGATTCTTCCGAGACTAATTCGCGAACATGGTAAATTCGTTCCTGGATGATACTTGTCTAAAATCAACGGACTTCCTGGCGCAAGGATACTTGTCTGTCTCCCTGAGTGTGAATCGGTTTGGGAACACTGCTGATGACCTGCAGGGTCGCTTGGAAGCAATACATAGAACCCCGGATATCTCGTCGGGAGGATGCCTAACATGATGATCTAAGTAGACATAATCATTTCGTTTGACGTAGATGATTCCTCGGCGCGGTTGGTGGGAATGTTGTGTCTGCCCTACCTCACGCCATAGCTTGTCTCCGTTCTTGCAAGGACAATGATATAGAGAGCGAGTACGCAGACAAGAACCAATGTCTCTAAGAGGACGACTAGTCAATTCCTCTTAATGAGAACATACACTGTTTTAGGGGCATGTTTTCTGCTCCCAATACTCTCTTGAATTCTTTTAAAAGGGCCATTTTTAGAGCTAGGGTTGATAGTTTTGGAGTTAGGGTTGACAGGGTTGATAGGGTTAGGGTCTGTGCGTCTCCACGGGAATTGCAACAACATGATGTATTCCATGTTGACTCTGAGCAGAATAAAAAATAAACTTGAAAGTGATCGATTTCCTGGAAGGCTTCATCTTGTCAAGTTTATCATCACACCCATCAGCCGCAGTATTTCTGAATCTCAGCTCCGATATGGCTTCAACACCGCATTATACGCGCCCCAACCGGAGTCACGGTGGTTCCTCGTTAGAAGAGATCAAAAATGAACCAGACTGGAGCACAACGCACATATATCGCATTGGCTTTCGCGATAGGCATGACCGGCATACGGGATATACCCATGCAGGGGACGATACCCCGGAGGAGCGGGCGTTCGTAGCACAGGCCAAGAAAGAGGCAGAGAAGCTTCAAGAAGAACTGGGCGAAAGGGAGTTGGTCGGTGTTCGCGAATTTATGACCAAGCAAGAAGTGTGTCTAAATCTTTTTGTCTGTTGATTGACAACCCGCGTTGACTAACCCCGAGAATTCTATAGGACTACCATCTGAGATTCCGTCAAGATCACCCGCCAGGCTGGCGCTATGTACTTCATACGACAGAGGATTTTATCAAGTACCAACAGGATTGGCCGATCAATATCAAGAGACGAAAAAAAGAAGAAGAAAAGAAGAAAAAGCGAGAGCAGCAGAAAAACGGCCAGCAAGAACTTGAGAAAGAACACGAATGGCGGAGGAACCGAGGCGAGAATGAAACCCACAATCCAGCACATGCGGCGGACCAGAATGTACAAGATGCACACAGGCAGAAACAGGGAAAGGGAGATCAAGCAAAACAAAGTCTACAGGACAAATACATGCCGCAGGAACTGTCCTTGCTGTCTCTGCTACAATCGGAGAGTGAGTACATCAAAACCCTGAAGGAGAATGATGGTATGGTCAACTCACCGGTCGTCCAAACGAAAGACAAGTATATGTCTATTGATGAAGCTGGTCAATTCACACCCGATAACAGGATCCCCCGGTCTCCCCATCTCATCCGCTTAACAGGCAAACATCTACTCAATGGCGAGCCTGAGCTGGAAGCACTCTTTAACGCAGGTCTTATTACTCCTAACTGCACTACGTTCGCAATCACGGCAATGTACCGCATATTCTGTGGGAAACCTACAAGATCGACGTCGAGAATGGAAGATTAATCTTATCCATGGACGATCTCGAAAGCGACTATGAACCTATCAACATTGCAGTTGCGCTGGCCTGTGATGGCAATCGAAGAAAAGAACTGAATATGATTGGCAATCAGAAGGCTTCAATTGGGGTCCTGGAGCTATTAGCTGTGCATTTTGGAAAGGCCCTCTCGTGCGAGACGTGCTTCTCGCAGCTGGCATCGATGATTATGATTCATACCATGAAAAGCAGCGGAGGTGGGTACACTTTGAGGGTTCCGATGAACTCAGCGAGGGGAAATACGCGACATCCATCCCGTTGGCGTATGTTATGGATCCCGAGAATGATGTGATCCTGGCCTATGAAATGAATAACGTTCGGTTGCCACCAGACCACGGTTATCCAGTACGTTTGGTGATTCCTGGGTACGTTGGTGGTCGTGTATTAAAAGGCTGCACAGCATCTGGGTCTCAGACAAAGAAAATGATAGCCACTATCGCATTTGGGATAACAAGGTTCTGCCCAGCTCCATTCGCGATGACTCGGAGTTCTCTCACATCATGTTCAATCACCGCAGTACAGCCTGCAATGGACAAATTCTCAATTCGATTATCGTGAAGCCTGCACATGGCGAGACAATTCGATTGTCCGATGTGAAGAAGAATCATATCAGATAGCAGGCATAGCGTACGATGGTGGCGGTCATGAAGTTCAGAGGGTGGAGGTCAGTCTTGATGATGAGGAAACCTGGCTGTACTGTGTTCGCAAGGCAAGTTCATCCACTTAGCGGTAATTTTGTATGGCCAGATTACTAAATGCTAGTAATGTAGTTCCCCGAATACCCCATTCGCCATGGTAAGAAATTCTGGACTTGGACAAATTGGTATGTGGATGTTGGACTATCGCACCTTGTTCGAGCGCAGAGTATTATCGTTCGCTGTTTCGATGTATTCAAGAACACTCAACCAAAGACACCTTCATGGAACATCATGGGGTAAGCAGGAACTCATGCGATATCGGATTGATTTGGCTAATGATATACAGAATGATGAACAATTGTTGGTATACAGTCCGGCCAGCAATCCGTGACGACGACGACGAAGGCAACCCTTCTATACTATTTTTTCGACATCCATGCGAGTCTGGCACAGGAGCAGGGGGCTGGATGCAGACTTCGACGGAGAACCGAATTGAGAATATAAAGCATGAGACATCATCGCCTCAAAAGCAGTTCACCCGTGAGGAGATTGAAAAGCACAATAAAGGAAATGATTGCCGGATTGTCATTAATAGTAAAATATATGACGCGACAAGTGTATTAAATTGGCATCCTGGTGGGAAGGTGCCAATTATGGCACATGCTGGTAGGGCACATGCCGAGACGACAGAGGAGTTTGAGAGCATCCATGACGACTACGCAGAGCAAAAGCTGAGCGGTAATATATTCACGATTTCTTTCATGATTCACGGATTCGCTGACCCCCTTGGTTCTAGAATCCGTCCTCGGCGTTGTGACTGAAAAGATGATGGGATATATCATAAAGAAAACCGAGGATGCGGCTAAAGAGAACGCTCAGTCCTCAAAAAAGAGCCCGGAGATTGTTCTCGACCAGCGTCAGTGGAATGCGGTTTGCTTCAAAAGAAACAGCTGTCGGAATATACTCGCCGGTATACCTTCTCGCTATCAGAAGGTATGAAGAAGGTGGGCTTTGGCACCTGCCAACATCTACAATTGGGATTCCATTTCAATGATAGGCTTGTCATCCGACCATATACGCCCACAAGACTGGTTTTCCATGCCGAGGAAGATGGCACATCTGACCTTGTAGTCAAAACCTATTTTCCAGATCAAACGCAACCAGGCGGAACGATAAGGAACATACTCGACTGTTTGCGCACTGGTGAGGAAATAGAAGTCAAAGGCCCTACGGGCGAGATAAAGTACACCGGGCAGGGGGGGTTCATGATCGATGGCAAAGAGTACCATTTCCGTAACATTAGTCTTATTCTCAGTGGATCTGGTATAACGCCCGGATACCAGCTCATTGCACGGATTCTGCGTTCCAAAGATGAAGGCGAGGAGGAAGACAAGACGAATATCAAGGTTGCCGATGCGAACAAAACCAAAGATGATATTCTGCTGAGGGGAGATCTTGATCTGCTTGCAAAAGAATACCCATATCATTTCCAGATCACACACGTCTTGTCACAACCGGGTGATGATTAGACTGGAGAAAAGGGCCATGTCACCAAGGAGATCTTGCAAGAACACGCCTTTGGGCCCGAGAATGCGAATGTCGCTCTGCTCTGTGGTCCTCCTACTATGATCCAAAAGGCAGTACTTCCGGCTCTTAAAGATATTAGTTACAAGCAGAGTGAAAATCTGTTTGGATTCTGAACTGATCTTAATTGTTGCAGAAATCGTTGCTTCAGGTTAGGACTATGGTGAAGGGCACGAGAGATTCTTTTCCTAGGACGCTTTGGACTTCACCTCATCTTTACGCGATTGCTCTCCCAATTATTCAGCAGGTAATCTACTATTCTTGGTTATTTCCTAATGAAGCAACCAACTCATTTGCTAGGTTAGTGCTGAAAGTGAGCGTATTATTACATTGGATGAAAACTGAGCGCCTTTGTGATGGAAATGGGATTTGCTACATACATTTGTCTACCCTTTCTTGTTTGAACGACGGAAATGCATGCAGATAAGTTCTACAAAGTCGGATGGCGCTGTTATGAAATTCAAGTACTGGTTACTGTTGATATGAATACCTAATGACGAAAGCGGAAAACCAAGTCATACTAACAGGACACTTTATATTGCTAATCTACCAACGCACTATCTTGTTACGGCGAAGTTTTTTCTATATCCGTTAAAAACATATCCATAATTATTGGTATATAGTCTACAAAATCAGATATTCTCTGCTATCTTCTTCCACAGTGTTTGAGGGGTTGGCTGTAAGTTTGTCAGTATACATTGAAACCTGTGACAACTGAGTGGCTATTAAATCTTACCTCCTCTGGAATATCCATGGATGAGCCCGTGACAAAATCCATATCCGCATAATTGATCATTTTAGACTTGTTCCAAAACTTGTATGCGAAGAAGAGCACGGCAAAGAAAGGTATGGGAAAATAGGTTGTAATGAAAGAGGACGTGTTAAATGTGTGGACTGAAAGGTAAAACCGGTCAATATCTGCTCTCAAATTGTTTGGCTTCGACAGTGAAGTGGAAACTTACTGAAAGAACCGAAACCTCCAAAGATCATCACCATGATGCAGACAAACATGCCATCTTCATGTCTATGTCAGCTTATTGGCACGTCAACGACCGTGGGAAACACGTACAGTATGAGAGATATGGCTGTAGAGGTGCGGTATACGCAAGAGCCTTTCGGTCAATCCCATGAACCTTCAGCCCTTTATGCCAGCGCAGACTGGTCCAGAGGATACATGTCCAGGATATCATGCCACAGATTGCAGTCATATTCGAAACTAATTTAGTGCATGTCAATATCCCATGGAGCTAGTGTTCAAATGAAGATCTTACAGTAGCCAAATACAGTACCCGCTTGACCCTTGGAGGCCGGCATGAAGGAAAGTAGGGAAAAGGCGCCACAAAAAATGACACTGACCCACGGAAGGCCGTCTTTGCGAGTTTTTAGGAAGATCTTTGGGGCATGGCCACGGGCAGCAAGGCCGTAAAGAGTACGAGATGAGACAAAAGGATCCGCACAGCCGGAGGACCAGGCACTTGTGAGAATTGCCGCGTTGATGATGGATGGCAGGGCTGGAATTCCAGCATTCTGTATCCGTTAGTTTGCATCTGTTAAACTCTATGTATTTTAAGACGGAAATACTACGCCGGAATCAAGAATAGTACCTTACCTTGATAGCGATCACAAATGGACTCTTAGCTGCAGTAGATGATAAATCAAGGGATGGATCCGTTGGTGATACCAAGAGACCGACCTGTAACGACATTAGTGTTTATACAAATGAATCTTCCAGGTAAGACGTTTTATACCATGAAGGCGCTGCAAACATAGACTGTCGAAAAAACAAAGTCAGCATGCAATAATACTAGTGTATGTATGGTCAACCTACATAGCACAAGTCTTATCCAAACTCCTTTAATGGCACGGGGTACGTTCTTTTGGGGCTATGGGCGGTATATGCATTAGTTTAATTGTCTACGACGTAGCTTCGATTGCGAAGAGTACTTACGTTGGCGGTTTCGGCAGACGCAATGGCCGTGATTTCTGTTCCGATAAAGGCGAATGCGGCTTGAATGAGAACTGTATAATAAGGTGCGCTGATTAGCATTTTTGACATTCTTTCCAAGACTTGTAGTTGTCATACCGCTGAAGAATCCGAGGAAACGTCCCTTAGCACCTCCTGTTCATTGTCAGTTTTGCGGCACAAGGGAGCACGCAGGAGACTGCTATTCTTTACCAATCCCTTCGTATTGTACAAATCCGCCGGTTTCATTCCAGTATCTGAACCCAGTTGGTTCATGATTGGGACCACCTCCGGCAGTGATAATTATGCCGGTGATGATAAGACCGATGATAGTTATGACCTGAAGAGCATTGCTTCGTTATTATACGTCATACAAACGCCTCGAGGAGGGGCTGTGCATATTTACCTTGATTGAGCAAAACCAAAACTCCATCTCTCCAAAAAACCGTGTTCCAGCCGCATTGACCGCCCACTATAACAAGGTCAATTCTATGACACTATACAGAGATGCATGCTCGTGGACTTACCACTATCAGCAGCATCAAAGCCACCCATAGAGCATTGTTGCAGATACCAGCTGTACAAGTTGAATTGACTTCCCCTGCTGGAGTCCAGTAAGAGACGAGAACAGCAGCTGCTGAAATTTCTGCAGGAAGCACGACTACAGAGGGATAGTTTCAGTGACATTTTTTTCGAGACAGTGTAAGTCTAATGGCACACAAACTCACTAATATAACTATTTTTGTGAAACCATATCAGCATTGATTTACAAGGAGGACTTGCAGAGAGCGATAAAGAAAACTTACTTGTACCAATATAGAACTCCCATGGCAAAGCCGAGCTCACGAGAAACGAAGCGATCAGCAAGTGCAAATTGACCACCAGGTATAGGAAATTGCGACACCATTTCACTCAAGGCAACCTTCAAGCATTTATTAGAAAGCAGATAGCCGATTTCACGCAAGAATACAGACTAACCATAACCGAGAAGAGAAGGGATGCCATTATGCAGTAACTGATGAGAAGACCTGCTGGACCTCCATTCTCCAAATTGCTTCCTGTACCTAGAAAGAGACCCGTGCCCTAAGAAAGTCAGCGCTTCGACTAGTGAGTTTGTGAAACGGAAGGTTACTGACAATGACACCACCAATTGTAATCATTTGCCTCCACAGACTCGTTAGATTAAGGAAATAAGAGACCGTATTCTTCATCACTCACATATGACGAGGCTAGAGGCATTATTAGCGCACTATAGTGGAAATTTATCCTAGAATGTCTTGTTTACCTTTAATTTGCGCTGCAGAGAATGATCAGTAGCAGTCGCAATGTCAACATTGTAGGTCTCCTTGACTGTACCCGTGGAGACTGGAGTTTCTTCTCCATCATGAACCCCAATCTCGCTTTTCTGCTTATTGTTTCATTATATCAGCCTCCTCTTCTAATACTGCATTCATGCTTAGTTCTTACCTTTTCATACATCATGGTTGCTCTTCAGTGGAATACTCTCCTCACAAGCTAGTGTACACTGTAGAGCGTTCCGGGGTCGCCACCCTATTTAACCCATGCTTTCAGCCCTCTGTTTGTGTCTCTGTTTCAAATCTATGTTCAACGAGAACTGATAAGCCTAAATCTTAATGGCATACAAAAAGCGGGTCTAGCTCGCAGTCTCGTCGTGATAAGAGCAACGATGAGCGGCTCAGACGGGGGCTCTGCCGCTCTTGCGCTGGTCTCCTTATCAATGCCCTAGAGTGCATCGGCGGGTCATCCGACATTGCCGACGCGAGGAGAAAATCATATTAGGCATGACAATGTGAAAGCCATCCGAATATTAATAAGGAATCACAAGCCATACGCTTTATCTGCTACAAAGATTACGGAAGACAAGAACTTCAGGCAAGGGCAACGACAAATATTTTCAATGGTACAACGAATACTTCGCCCAGGTGTATATGCGCCTCTCCCTACCTTCTTCGATGACGACCAAGAAATCGATTATGTCAGTTACAAAAAGCATTTGCTGAGTAGGAATCTTGCTGGTTCAATCCAAAATTAATGGCAGTCGCTAATCCGCACGACAGATCTGGCCAAGAGGGGCATGGGTGTGTGGTCAATAGCGCAGAATGGAATCAATGAATATTTCCGCTGACCTGATGGGTGTTTGCAGTTCCTGTATGTGCAGGTTCGCTTGGAGAGGCCATCCATCTGGTATATACATGAAGAATTAATATTTTCAGTAAAGGACCTAACTTTGGCAATTTTCAGAGTTTCGATGAGAGAATGGCCTTGATTCAATTTATTAGGGATACACTTGATGAGGCGGGTCTAATATCAACTCCCATCGTCGCAGGAGTGGGTGGTTTGAGTACCAGAGAGACAATCGATCTTGCAGAGGCAGCAGCGAAGGCCGGGGCGTACGTGTTTATTCATTCATATTTTCTACCGAGTGTATACGGACTTCCGCTTACTGTGAATAGTGATGCTGGGATGGTGATTCTGCCAGCATATTATGCAGCAAGTCTCAACACCGATTCTCAGCAGGTTGTCCAATATTACATTGATATTTGCGAAGCATCTCCGGTAAGCAACCCATTTTCACGTCGTTTTTGGTGTTAGCCGCCACTGACTATGTACACTGCAAAAGATACCTCTGTTGCTGTACAACTTCCCCGCCAATGCAGGCGGTCAGGACATGCCATCTGCTGTGATAAGTGAAATCATAAATAAGGCCCCAAATCTATGCGGAGTCAAATTAACGTGGGTTAAGTACAACATCAGTTATGTTCTCCGCTCACAGCTGACTCTATTCGTACAACAGATGCGGAGGTAGTATAGCAAAACTTGTGCGACTTACTGCAGAGATTCAAGGAAATCCAAAAATCAATGAGGCTCGAATTTTCCCCTTTCTTCTCTTAGATGGACTAATCGCCGACCTGACACCTTGGATGCAATGTGGCGGACATGGAACTGTCAGCGGAATTCCCAACTTTGCTCCAGCAGCTTCCATGAGGCTCTGGGAATTACTGAACACCAAGTCTCTGACCGCAGACGAGACCACTGAATGCACCAGACTACAGGTGATTCTGTCCAATGCTGACGTCGCAGCCGTTCCGGGCGGTATCCGAGCTATGAGTGAGTTTCGGAATATCTGCTTCTCCTCTGTGCTTATGGCTACTAACTCGATGACAGAATATGCTTTGAATAAGTTGCATGGCTACGGGGTAGCACCGCGGAAGCCGTTGTTGCCATTGAAAGAATCAGAGGGGGAAGCTTTTATGGACATCCTTCGTGAAATGGTTGACTTGGAGGCAGAATACACAAAGAACTGATTTCGACAGTATGTCATCGACACTCATTATGGAAAACAATCCTTTTTCAAATAATTAGTTAGGGACGAAAAAGAAAATCGAAGCAGTTAGGGCTAATTGCAAACAGCCCTCGGGCTATAGCAGCCCACTTATATCAATTGTCACCAATCAAAAGCCATATGGTTATCTAGTGAATATAGATAAGAGATACCGTCGGAATGTTCTCCGATGGATTAATTATCAACAGCGATAACAAATGGTTCCTGTAGAAGCCCCCCACACTTGGATAAGTCGAGAAAAGTTGCACCAACTATTAATGTGTAAAATTGTTAAATAGTGATCTCTAGGTCATAAACCAAGAGTCCCGAAGGAGAAGATCCCCTACAATGGTGTAAGACCATCATTTCCAAGGTTAGGTTCCCGCGGTCCATAGATATATTTCACAAACATAAGATCATGTTGACGTATAATAGCTCCGACGACGAACCACCCAGTAAGATGCGTCGCATTTCTCGAGCATGCCTCCAAGTAAGTGTGATGCCTTCAGCACGTTGAACAATAATACGGCGGAGATAGTGACTGTTGTTGGATAGTGTCGGGCAAGAAAGCAGCGCTGTGCGCCTTCATCCGAGCTGGTCAATGTGCAGGCGCCCTGCCAGCGGTGTCGGAAATATCAGATCACTTGTTCATTTCAAACCGATAGTGCACTTGGGCCTACCGAAAATACAGGGCCGTCACGTATTGCACAGTTGGTTGTCGAGCTTCATCAAAGGTCGAGGAAACGCGCGACTAAACTATAGCCTGGAAGAAGCTGACGATCAAGCAGAGTCATTCAGCATGAGGCTAGGATTTCTGAGCTAGAGACACTATCTTCTCCGGAGATTAAATCAATCGATCAAGAGTATCCGTTGCCGTTCCATTTGGATTGACATCCGGATAGGAGCTGATGGAGCAAATAGGACGCTAGCTGATCCTGGAAGTACCTCCATAAAGGACGACCATCCCAAAAGCAAGGATGCTCATCAATCAGAAGTATCGCCGTACTCAGCGGAGGTACCTGATTCAAACGCGTTTAGTATTGATAGAATCACCTTAGGCACTCCTTTTGCAACACTAAGGTCACTCGGCGCTTTGGCAAGAGACGAATCAGACTCCAGGCCGCAAGCTAAGAGGACGAGTCGGTCATCTCATCACATCTCTTACGACCCAGTATCTCGAGGCATCTTATCGCTAAATGATGCTGGGAAGGCGGTTGAAATGTGGGCAATATCTATCCTCCAAAGCGTCATTCTATGAGAAATACCGCTTGCTTACATTCGCTTATAGATATTTCACGCATTGCCATTTAATGGCTCCCGTTCTGAGTGAAAGCATTCGTGATACTTGGTCAAACTTACGGACCTCAAATCCCATTCTTTTCCTCGCCATCTGCTCCGTTGGACTACGATTCTGGGAGACAGATCAGTCACAGTGGGTTGCCTCACCGCGAAGATTGGTCCTTGATTTAATTAACCGTGTCTTTATATCATAACTAGAGCCGGCCTGGTACCTAGTACATACCCACGCTTTTCGGAGGTCACGGCAATGCTTGACCAAGCTGTTTCGAAGCTTCTTCTCCGACCAACGCCATCAGATGTCTCTTTGGATTCTGTTCTTGTGCTTCTTTTGTACGCTCAATGGATGCCTTGTAATTGGGGCAACGAAAGTGATCAGTCTACAACTAGCACAGGGGCAACAGGGCAGCCCAATAGTCGCTATAATGAGGTAAGCGCGTGGGCGGTATTGGGCCTTGCTCTTCGTTACTCCCTACTGCTCGGCCTGGATCGGGCGGCTATTGCCCCTTTTCATGGCCCGATAGATTCAATCACAGAAAGTGATGTCTGTCGGCTACGGGTATGGTATAACTTACTGAACTGTGACTTTAACCTCATGCTCATATCGGGACTTCCGGCATCTGTCGATCCAGCACCATCAGCCCAAGTAGCAGGACGCTTTGCTTCCAGCATTTATAGCAAGCATCCAGGGGACATCAGAGTTTCTGGTCTTGTAGAGCTTGTATCTATAGTTCATCGTGCTATGCAAAGCTGTGGTGACATGTCCGGGCATCAATTGAGTCCCTCTTGTCTGAGAAAACTGAATATCGACTTGGAAAAATGGGAACGGTGTGTCACTGCGCGTTGAATTATTTTTTTTCTCAATACTAACTACATCGCGCATAGAACCTGGTATATGCGGCTACGTTCGTGCACATGTTTGTAAAAGTGAAAAATATCTTTCTACTAACGTCGCTCAGGGAATACCGAATCGCAGCACAACCAACTTCCGTTCAATTCAGTTCGAGTAAGTCAGCGACAGCCTACCTAGGTATAGCACGAAGTCCTATATATCTAATACGCTCTCATCTTAGTCGTACCGCCTCGCTTTGAATAGCGCATTGCTGGGCCCATTACTATCTCCAGCAGCGCCAAAGGCGCATCCAACGTCTCGAGCATCTCAAATACAGTCCCTCGAGATCAGCCTCACCGCAGCAGCACAGATGCTAATCTCACTGTGCAGTGATGGTGAAACATATGTCTGGGGACTTGAATCGCAGAACGCACCCAGCTTTCCCAATCGTCCGTTCCGTGTTGATATTGCTGCAGTCCGGCGTTTGTATTATGCCGTAGATCCTACCTGGATTTCTTATACCTTTGCCGTAACATTTTTGGCACTTTGTTATATACGAGGGGTTATAGATGGTAAGATGTGAAGATTGAACTTGCCGATATTCTCCGTTTCATCTTGCTGACCAAGTGTCCCATATTTGCGCCCAGATGATTTACAAGTACACCACACCAACATCTCATCTCCGGAAAATGCGCTTCTTCTCCCGGCAGGCTCGGGATCTATTATTGCCTGTCTTCTAAGACTCGCTACAGATGTATTCGATAGTGTGTGCTCAACAATGAGCTACCATCCGGCCTACGAGTTTAGAGCTGTCGTGCACGGAGCTGCGACGCTCGTACTGGCTCATGGTAGTTCTGGTGATCATGGAACTCAGGAGATTGATGAGCTGGCGCTTCAGTCTCTCTTGGATCTAATGAATGATGCCGGGTTGGAATGGCCAGGAAACATGGCCGATTTCACGAATGACTTGAATGCTAACTGGGAAACTAGAGGATTTTTTAGCATGTAATACACTAGACACCGTCACTCCAAATAATTCAATACGATCGCCGTATAAGATCTAGAGTCTCATCAAATAACACTAACTATAGCTTAGCAGATGGTCGACTCTGAAATTTGCGGATTCTGTTTGCCGTATTAGCTCTCTAGTAAAAAATCATGGACATGAATCTCATAGATCGACTTACTTTTCTTCATCGGCTATCTCAAAGATCACATCCTGTGCCCCTTTCCATAAGACCAATTCACCTAGCGCCTTGAGATTCCCATTGCCCTCCTTCACAGTGAGGAAGTGGCTGGCGGCCAAAGGGCCCATTTTACTCGCAAACGATACTCCTCCGTAGCAAAAGAGGAATTCTGTCTCCGAAATGCCACCCGGATATAGCAAAATCTGCCCGGCCGATGGATGAGACGTATGATTTTCGTAAGAGACACCGAACTTTGTTTGTCCTAGCGGTATCCATAATTCCTCGCCGCTCCAGCGGACATGGATTAGTTTCTGATGGTAGGGAAGTAGGCTTCGAAATAATGCGCTGGTTTTTGGTGCCTCTGACTTGAAAGTGGCGAGGAATTGATACGGGCCTGCCGTAATAAGGATGACTTGAGATTCAGGCATTTTCACTATGTGCTCGCCCGTATCGATTGATGATGCTAACAGTGAGGAATCGACGGTGCGTTGTGATTAATCAGGGCTTTACGGGAATTGAAATATTTTCTCGAAGGTCCATACAATCTACCTCGGTCATTTGAGTCACTTGATCTGCTTATTGTTCCCTCACTTCCTATCTTATTTTCTCGTGTCACACTTTTCCCAATCATTATAAATTTCTGTCTTTTCATCCCACCTCTCTCAACGCGGTCTTATCTCCCAAAATGTCCCTTATAACCCTCAACGAGTCATCGGGTTTGTCGGCTTCGGCCCGCACGGCTTTAACGCCGAACTGTGTAGTCGTCGCGGGCTAGATATGCAACAACAACGTAATCATATAAGTTCAAATATCCCGAAATAACGTTTGGACGGATCATGGTGAATAGGACCGCAGATGCCTGTCAACATGGCGCTATCTCGCATGCACATCCGCACATATGAAAACACCTCTCCACCTCAATCAGAAAAGCAGAAATCTATTCAATATGGAAAATTAACAGTCTTACCCGTTCTTCAAAGTGAGGATTCGGTCTTCGGCGCGGAGGTCTCTGGGGTCGATTGGGATAATCCCGTTCCAGCGGAAACAGTGGCTCAGGTAAAGTCGGTGGTGCAGAGGGTAAAATGCATTTCTGACGCTTCATATAGCTTATCGCGCTTCAAGATAAGTACGGTGTATTGATATTTCGAGAAACTGGACTGGACAACGATCGTCATATTGCCTTTTCACGACAGCTTGGGGGAAAGCTAGAGGTCAACCCTTTCTACTATGGCCGTGAGAGCGACAGACTCGGCGAGCCGTTGTTATTTGACGTTGGAAAGTAGGTCTTAAAACCGCTTAACATCTTTAGAATGAATTCCAATGTTGATAATCATTAGTATAGAGTTGGACGGCACTTTGGTAAAGAACAATAGCAGAAGATGGCACCACAGTCTGGGAAATGCTTTGTGGCATACAGTGAGCGATGGAAAAGCAAATCCACTTTCCTACATTGCTGAAGATCAGGCAGGATTCGTCATATCACCAACAACGCTCGAAATACTCCATACTATTGTCCCACGGTAATCCGGTCAAGGGCGGTTCGTGGACACATTTTGCTGATACTCGTCGGGCATACGCTCACCTTCCCGAGACGAAAAAGAAGGAGCTTGAGGATTTGGTCGTAGAGCACGAGTAAGAGGATCGAATCCCTAGCTCAATACCCCCTCTTTTGATCTGATTGTATTTCAAATTTCCAGTTTATGGCACTCTAGGAAGCTGGCCTCGCCTATCGTATATGGAAACCCCCTGCCACATGAACTGGCCGCAAAACCGCCAGCATACCACCGACTTGTTCAAACAGCACCCGATGGACGTCGCACATTATATCTCGCCGCTCATGCTAAGCTGATCCTAGGCCGATCGTTTGAGGAAAGTCAAAGATTGATATGGGAGCTAATTGACCACTGCACTCAGCCAAAGGTACTCCATCCAATCTACTCCCCAGGTGTTTGTCAAGATGGTTAATTGATCTTGTGCCCTAGTATGTTTTCAGCATGGAATGGCTTTCCGGAGGTGATATGGTATGGTGGGATAATAGGTAATGTCCATTACCCCGCTCCGACGTTTGTTGGCTTGAAAGATGTTGAAATCTGACAGGAGCTTAGGCAATCGATGCACCGCGCAAATCCGTACACAGAAACCATGACTGCCAGAGACGTTCGACGATCGACAATTATTGACGATGGTCCGTTGGCATGTGGTGTCCCTATTGAAGAAAGGATCACGGCTGAATAAAAGGTTCTGATGTAACGAAGATATGGCCGTATCTGGGCTATGTATTATCTCAAGCCTTGCGTGTTTGTCGATGAAACTGGCATGAATAAAGCAGCATTTTGATAGAGAATCGGTGTCTTCTCGCCCTTTTTGATGCGGTAATTTCTAACGTCATACCAATGACATGAGAATAATCTGTAATGAACGACATTATAATGCAAGACTCTTTGCGTGCCTGTCTTCAAAATGCTCAATATCATGCCGCAATCGTAGTGTGTTAACATCACGATTCCCAAGCAGTCTCATACTCATCGAATATGCCTGGTTTAAGATTTGTTTCGCAATTTCTCTGTGACGAACGTTATTCCGTGCCCTCTGGAATGCGACCGAGCTGTCTAGTATGCTGTCGATGAATGGACTGTTGTCCTCATTCAACTTGAGCACAAAATCTTTCACCAATGACTCTATCATCAAGTCGTCTTTTTTCACGGCCTGATATGATAAAGCCAAATTCCATATAGCTCTTGATACATCCAAAGGGGCTGCTGAAAACGCCAATGCTAGGGATTCAACAATATCGTGGCGGACATTTGCGGCTTCTTCCCAATCCCCTTTTAACTGATGCTTCAAAGCATTTTCTTCCATCATTTCAGTCAGTTGCATGTAGTGATCCTTATCATTCTTCAACAGATAGAGGACAAGGGCCTGATGGCAATTGTCAAACGCCCATTGCGCACGTCGTGTGTGAGCATCCAGAGAAATGTAATCATGCGACTTGTCCCAAGAAAAGCTGCTTAGGATTGATGGAGGGTTATTGATCAGCTTCTGCCATAAATTCCAGACTTTACCCATCGAATCATTCAAATTCCTACAGTGCTCGATCCAGTACTTGACGGCATAGGATAGGAAAAAGAATTCTCCAACTGGTTGCTTCTTGTCTTTACCAGGATATGCTTCTATGAGTGCTCCTTTGAAGTCAAAGAATGTGCTAGTGGATGAAGATACCCGCCTGGTCCTTTTTAAGTACATTTGAGCAACTTTCCCAGAAATACTGGCAGATCGTAAGGGAGATTTGACTGAGGCAGACACTGCGTCGGACCCGCTTATCTGCCATGGTGTATGGCGAGTCGTAAGTTGATTCTCAAAAACGCCCCAGTTCAGATATGTAAGACAAATACCGCCCATCAAACAATTTGCTTCCACGTTGCTGAATCTTATTGATAAGTCAGAAGTGTCTACCGTAGTAAGATATGAAAGGTGCTGTTTCGCTGATGGGTGGACAAAGTGAACCGTCAGAGATTCTTCATCCACCTCGAGAAGACTCCCACAAAATGAAATAGTCTTTTGTATGTGGGTAATAAACTTCTTTGAATCCATAATATCCTCGCCGGGTGTTACACTCAAGGCCTCACGAAGCTCCCATAGCGTCAAGGGTCGGTATGCCGAAGAAACAAGTTGCAACAGTTTTTTGCTATAAGTGGATCGTGAGTTTTTCTGCAAGATACGATCATATACTGCAGGCAAATCTCGTGGTAAATTTCTCAATGCTGTCAAGATAGCATCGTCTGTTTCCTCATTGCATATGCTATCTATCTGAAGGACCACCCATAGGAACCTGTCGGCATTGTTAGAGAAGAGGCACATTCTAAGAGTTTGTTGTGTATCCTTACATTCCATGAGCGTTTTCTACCAAGGTATTTTGAATCTCAACGATCGTCTCAGGGTCATTAAGAGAGAGAGAACCAAATTCCAAACGTCGCTGCAGCTCATCATTGACATAGTCGGCGATGTCGTTTTCCTGTAAAGAGATTTGCATTTCAGATCGACGGGGAAAATGTCTATCAATCAGTATTGAAGTCAATTCCAGCTCCGATCGAGTTGTGAGGAATAATCGAAGTGTACTGTTTTCAGCAATATCGTGAAGACATTGTATCACGCTCTGTTTTTCACGTTCGACGCAGTCGTCGAGACCATCAATGACCACATAAATGGGCTTTCGCTCCAGCTTTGGGGCCAGATATTTGCAAAACATTGAAAGTAGTCTATCGAGGTCCAGCTTGTGTTCTACAGACTGGGTCTGTTGCTCCATAGCATCCACTATAGTTTCCACGTCCATGAACTCTAACCATTGTCGTATGAGGGACCCCAGAATAGTCCTTGATTGCAATGACTCGGTCACATCATGCCTACAAATAAAGTAGGCCGTTGTTCCCTTCGGCGCTTTCAATAACAAATCTTCAATCAAATTGGCTGCAAAAACTGATTTTCCAGATCCTAATTTTCCGAAGCAAATCAATGTATTCTTTTCGCCCGGGTTGTCTCTCCAAGTGACATACTCGTTGCAACCAGATAATGAAGCCGTTTTCCCTTTCTTTCTAATCTGCCTCCACGTCGATGCATAATCATATACCGAGCAGGCATCCAGCAGTGACAACTTTGCTGCCAGCCTGCGTCTGGTTGCGTAGCTTTTATCGAATTTATCCAACAATATTGAGCGAAACATGGAGTTTTCGCGCGCTTCTTCTTCCTGGGTTTTGGCAGAAAGGAACATAACTTCTTCCTTGATCGCGTTTCCAAGAGCCCGAAGCTTCTGTGTGAAATCTCCAAAATCCGAGTCAAATGATCTTAATGTGGTAACTAGAAGTCGATTGAAACCGCTGCGTCGAGTGAACTGCACGACTTTGATACATAGTTGGACAATAGTTACGAAATATTCGCAAATTCGTTTCTGTAGATCAGAAGAACGGTGGTAGACCAAGGCAAGCTCTTGATAACGTGGCGCAGAACTGCCAATTTCCATGAATAAGGCCGACAGTTTTTCTAGAAATGAGGCATGATTTGTTGCTAGCTGTAAAGTGACTCGTAAGCTGTTGAAATAGAGAACGAGCAATAGAACAAAATTGGGTGACTGAAAGTGCGCTAAATGGTTATATATGCCTACCTGAAGAGTAAATCGTACTGAGGCCCATAGCGCACTAGCCATCATATTTTGCGATCCTCCCACAACCATATCTCCAATGGAAGTGAATGTCTGGATTGCTCGCAGCACATTGGCAAAGCGAGTGCCGACACATTTTCTGGTTAATTGGGATGACCGATCAATCTCAGCTGTCAACCTCACAATGTCAATTGCGTCTGGATGGTGTTTGCTTTTCAGATTTCTCAGGATCGTTTTTTCGTCTAGATTTAAGATAGCTTCAAATTCTGAAACTGCTTGTGCGAGTTGGACCTCAGGTGTTAACTTTCCAATTCTTGTTAACGATGTTGCCATTTCTGAGAATCCGGACACATCGAGAGTCTAGCAACGTTTAGTTTGCGAATAACGACACTGGGTAACTGATTCCGGATGAGGCAGACTTGTGAAAAGAAAGTGGTCGCCATATTGATTGCGAAGTCTTCACCTACCGACACAGCCACGTTCTTGGGGCTGAAATTGGCAGGGGTTGGGCGCGTGGAGGCCAATAACAAGTCAGTTAACCATCGAGGACTCTTCGTCGACCATTTTTCAAAGAAAACAACTGATACCTCTTTGTCAAAGCGGAAAAATTTTACAATATGTCATTTCACCCGGATGGAAAATTTTGTAGGTACTTCAATCAATTTAGCCCGAAGCCTGATGTCCAGTTGCATTATGTTGGGATAACGTATCCCACTCCCTCGCTCTACATACTATATGATCCTCGTTGCTAGCTATGTCATACCATACTAGATCGTCTAGTATGCGCGCAGCTTTTTGGTCTAGTTGGTTCCATCACATTACGACTTTCCAATCAAAAGCTTCTACCTAGGTAGTAATACAAAACGTGTATTCTTCTGGTAATATGTACCTAGGTCTATCTTAAAACTTCTCAACATCCCACTCCGGCTGCTCACGACAAAAGGCGCTGGGTCCCCTCTTTATAAATTTCCCATACCCTTTCCGTCCCACGACGCCCCCATTGTCACGATCCCAGACTACTTCACCACGGACCAATGTATATCGAGGCCAATTTGAAACAATTTGTCCTTCATATGGCGTATAGTCTACGTTATGATGCAAGGCAGAATTTGTGACAGGGAAGGGCTCCAGAGAAGATGGCGGATACCAGATGGTGAGATCGGCATCTGAAAGTCCGGGGATCAGTGCCCCTTTCTGCGGATATAGACCGTATAATTTGGCGGGATTGGTACTTGTCATCTCGACAAACTTCTGAGGTGAGAGTCGGTCAGCGCTCAAGACCAAGGCCAGGCGTGTTTCAACACCGGGGCAACCATTGGGAATGTATCGGAATCGCCCAAGCGGTGCGTCTTCAGAAATTGCCGATTTCTTGCCATCGACATTGTCATCATAAATGAATGGACAATGGTCCGAAGACAATATGGTAAACGTCCCGTTCTCTATCCCCCTCCAGATGCTCTCCAGATCTGCCTCACCGTCCCGCGGAGGAGGAGAACAAACACATTTGGCCCCCTCAAACCCTGGCTGATCTAAGCCCTTGCGCGTCAAAAAAAGGTATTGCGGACATGTTTCAGCGAAAACAGGAAGGCCACTTGTTTGCGCGATTCGGATATTGTTCGCTGCCAGCGGTGAAGACACGTGCACAATTAGAATGGGAGTCTCTACTAATTGGCTTAAAGCGATTGCTCTGTTGGTGGCTTCGCTTTCTAGTATCTGAGGACGTGAAGTCGCATGATATTTAGGAGCGAATAACCGTCGACGCTCCAGCTGCTCGGTCATCCACGTGAGCATATCGCCATTTTCGGCATGAATCATTGTCGTGATCAAATCTTTGCGTGCTTGCAGCAGGACGTCCAATATCTGATTATCTCGCAACTGGAGCACCTCGTAAGTCATATATATCTTGATCGAAGAAACACCGCGTTCACGAAGGACCGCAAACTCTCCTAGAGCTTGTTCAGTTGGGTTGGAAATCAAAAGATGAAGAGAATAATCGCAATACGCAGCATCCTGTGCCTTTTGCTGAGCTTCATCCAATGCGTTCAGGACAGAGGGATCCGACCTATCTTGAGGTGCAAAGGCGATAATGGTAGTCGTTCCACCGGCGATAGCAGATCGACTTCCTACAAAAAGACACGAAATTAGATCTAGCGACATACATATTCAAGATCGATAATTTTCACCGGAACTAAAGTCATCTGCTGGCCTGCCTTTTCCAAAAAGTTGAGGCTCTGATAAGTGCACATGGGCATCTACACCCCCAGGCTAATCAAGGCGTTAGTGTGGAGTCCCCTTATGACTCACTCCTAGGATTATTCTATCTCGTACCATCACATATGCGCCCTGCGCGTCAATCACCCGAGTAGCCCTCACCGTTACTAACGATCTAGCAGGTGCAAGCAATGCTATCTTCCCATCTTTGATAGCAATATCGTACCGGCCGACATCGGCAGCGGTTACAACCATGCCATCCAGAACAACACAATCGAACGCTGAGTCGAACATTATGGCCGCGATGGTCGTCTAGTTAAGGAGGTTCCAAGAGTGGAATTCGAGCAGTAGAAGAAGAAGGAAGTAAAAAAGCAACGAAGGAAGTTAAACGCTGCTAAAAGTTCATCTGCTTATCTGTGGACCTCAGGCAGTAATCTGGACCCTAAGGCATCATTTTCGTATCGCGCGATCGCCGATAAGAGATGGCCGGCGGGCGATAACACATTCTGTTCCCATTGGCGCGGGCAATCTGCCCGTGCACGTTAACTAACCTTAATGAGCCTGGATTCATTTTCGACCGTCTAGAAGAATATGAAGGTATACATTGTATACGCATTTCATATGTTCAATGCTAACATCAAAGCATATTCTTGATTAATATTGACTTTGATGGCGCCAGCGAGGTAGTATTGACAACTTCAGTCCTTATTACCCTCAGTCTTTATTACCCCTGGATCGAATATATATCCTTCTTCTTATCAAGTTTCCATGAAACAAATTTCCTTCAAGTCGGTATCTAGAGGAGTCATGGAATTGAAAGCTTATTCTAAAATTACTGTCTCAACATGGACAAAGCTAATACATATATTTGCATGATAGAGAAGGATCTCGCTTTCCAAAGATGTGTTCGGGTTCCGGAGTCTGGTCTGGGGCGGAGAAACTATCGGAATGCCATGCATTAATACCTATGGAACTGCAGTCATAATCATCCCCCGAGTCGTCCGAGTTAATCAATATGGCTACAGAACTACGACGAATTAACTACCGAGGTGAAACACAGTGTTCACACTCTTATAGTCCTTTGTCTGCCCATTTCGAACTGCACATCGAACAGGGACCTCTACTGGAGAACACGCAAAAGAAAGTTGGTGTCGTCGAAGGAGTACAGGGGATGCGTTGGTACTCGATCGATTGCAAAGGAAGGGAAGCACACGCCGGTGCGACACTTATGACCGACCGGGCTGACGCACTCATCCTATTGGCCTAATTTGCTGTCAAAGTCGAGGATCTAGCAAAGAAACACGATGTATTCGGAACTGTCGGCGTGATGCGGACCAAAACAAATAGCATCAATACCGTACTTGGTGGTGCATTCTGCACTTTGGATCTTCGCCATTGGAGTGATGATACACTAGATCTTATAGAATCCAAACTACCACATTATTGAAACAACAAGAAGACAATGCTCCTGGAATCAAGGTATCCATGGTCCGAACATGGTGCAAGAGAAGTGTACGTTTCGATCAAGCGGCTCGTCAGTGCGTACGCGATGCGGCGTGTGCCACCGTCGACAAATCTTTGGTCATGGATATAATCAGCTATGCCGGCCATGACAGTGCTGAAACTGCGCATGTAGTGCCGACTGCCATGATATTTGTCCATCCAAAGTTGGGATTAGTCACAATCCAGCAGAACTTACGGGGCGAGGAGGGCTGGTGAGTAAGTATCTTTGCCATTTTTCTACACATTTTGCTTCGGACACATAGCTAATTCTTTTATTGAATCATTCCAAGTGATATCGGGGCAGAAGCATTAATGAAAGATGTATTACAGTATGATCGATACCTAGAGAAGCAAAGCAAACATTGGTGACCAAAGTAAATAGGGTTACGGCTATGTTGCCAAATATGAGAAATCAACCCTGCGTTAAGAGTTAAGCCATGCAGAGAGTTCCAACAATATCGCTTATTTTTACCATTTAAGGCCGATAATATCAGCCTATATTAAGTTGTTTTCAGATTTGTCATCATGGTCTGTAATTTGTTGTGCTCGGAGACTTTCTGGCACCAGCATTACTAATTGTTTTCCACGTCATCAAGTGTGATTATTATGTGACTTGTACAAGCAGTCGGGTTATGCTTGGATATAAGTCTTATACTTACCCCGGATTGAATCAAAATCTATCAAAAGATGCATGATACAGACCATAAACTACAAGATAGAATCTTTTAATTTCTCAAAACAGATCTCCCGTCATATTAGGGCAGAAGTCCCCAAAAAGACAAGAATGCCAGCTTCACGTCCCGTTCGGACAGCAATAATAGGCCTGTCGTCCTCCGCTGTCACGTCATGGGCGGCGGCTGCACATCTACCAGTCCTCGTCAGTGACCACCACCGGGGACTTTTCGAAATCACAGCCCTCTGCAACAGCAGTGTCGACGCTGCAAAATCTGCCATTGAACAACACAAACTTGACCCTTCAAAGGTAAAAGCATATGGCAGCCCAGCAGACCTCGCTGCTGATCCTAATGTTGAGTTTGTTCTATGCAACACACGGGTCGACAAGCATTACGAGACTATTCTTCCGAGCATTCAAGCCGGGAAACACGTCTATATAGAGTGGCCAATTGCCAGTAATCTGGCACATATCGAAGAGCTAGTGGCAACTTATCGAGCCCGTGGAAATCAAGATCAAGTGGCCGCCGTTGGCCTGCAGGGCCGATTTGCTCCTCCAGTCGTTAAAATTAAAGAACTTCTTCAGTCGGGAAGATCTGGGAAGCTGCTGAGTACTGAAGTTAGAATTTTTGGAGGAACAAAAGATCGATGGAGTTTGGCCAGTGGATTGAAATATTTTACTCAAAAGGAAATTGGAGGTAATGCTATTACTATAGGGTTTGGTCATGGTAGGTCCTGATTTCCTTCTTATGCCACATGTCTAGATTGATAACAACACTGTGTGCCGGATTTACTAATTAATTTAACCCCAGTCATCGACTATGTTCAATCCGTCGTAGGTGATGTCGTCCCTGGGACAGATCATGTGCATTTGGAGCTCCAGCGTCCGGAAGTTGGCCTCAGAGATCCTGAGACTGGAAGCATCATTGACACAGTTCGTTCAGATGTTCCTGATCTACTCAGCCTGCATGGTATGTCTTTCTTTTTTTCGAGAAATATGAACTCATTAGAAGTCGTTTAATTAACTGGCGCCGTCATTTTGTAGGTACGCTTCCAGAGGCTGACTATACAGCTCCAAAAGCAAGCCTTGTAGCATATTTTGCAAGGGGTCAACCTTACCCTGGTGATCCCTCACTTTTGTGGACATTGAATTGCGAGAAAGGAACAATTCGACTGACTTCTCCATCGGGAATCGCCCTGGGTGCCGCCGCGTACGAATCACCAGTTACCATTTCTGTACATCATTTTGACACGGACACGGTGGAACAGATTAAATGGTCATGGTCGGAGGCTCAGCTAGATGTCCCTGTACTGTCGCGGTCAGTGCAGACGTGCCTGGTCAGTGTTGCCGAAGGAAACAAGGAAGGATATGTAGCTTTGGAAGACGCGGCGAATAGAGCTAGACAAGTCTCGAGATGGCTGGACTCATTTTCAGTATAATTTCGACCGACTAATGGTCTTTCCGAAATCTTCATGTGAACAGTGGTCCGTGTTGCTCTCATGGTATAGTATCTATCTTTATTTTTGAATATGGAACGACCGTCGCTGCCGGTTTAAATCCAGATGAGCTGGCATTTATAGGTCCAGTAATGTTGTTCCCTTCAATCCAGATACATCAACACATGTATGATAGATACGATAAAAGTTTGATCATTCAATACATCGCAAGTCTATCTGAGCCGACTTTGTATAAACGTAACAACATCTTGATTATACTTGTCAAAATACGTATGATGCGCAGCATTGGCGTCGTCTGGCAAGATTGAACAACATTGATAGTCTCCGTAGTCACAGTAGCTCTTCAAAGAGCTTGCATATGGTTTGCAAGCAGCTGGATCCAGACGTGGGTATATCTATCAGACCATAGTAAGTACTATCGTACTAACAAGGGATCAATAATACGAATAGAGCAACTCACACCAGCACCAACGGTACAATTTCCTACGTTCCAAGACTGAAAGGGAACATATGTTTCATCACCATAGGCCACCACTGCAATCACTAGGCTTCATGTTAGTACTGTTGCTCGAGGATATATTGCGCATCATGGATAATAAAACATACCATTGTCTGCATATTGTGGATCGAGAGCGTCGACGTAATAGGTGACGAGCAGGGAGCTCACTCCGCAGATTGCATCCATTGTTGCTACAGCTCCCTATGTTGAACATTGGATGGTAAGTATTGACTTATGCTATTATCACAACAAAAAGGAGTGCATCTATACCAAAGAATAACCCAGTATAGCTAGTTTGCTATCCGGGCAACTGGTTGCATACTCGGCGATGTATTGCTGCAAGAGCATGCTACCATTGTACGCCGCAAACTGCTTGTCGGAATTGCCATATTGATAAGGTATACCGAGCGAGGTAGAGCCAGGAATCTGTTCGAGGACCAGATTCTGTATTGTATCCAGGACGTTGAGGTCATCTCCGGTTCCCTCACCACGGAGGAGAAGCAAGTGGACGCTAGAAGCGCAGTTGCTCGAGCTTCCGGTTTGTGCTATGCTTGAGGCGATGATAGTCGCCAAGACAAACAACCAAAAAGTAAGTGATGGGATCGTCATAATGTAATAAGGTGGGATGGTCGCCAGAATTAACATGTACTTGGGTGGTTTGCTGGCTTCAAAAGTTTAATGTGAGGTGTAGAGCGAAATGGAAGAGTGAGATCAATAAGACCTTGAGCCAAGATATTCTATCTATGTTCAAGCGCTTATAGAAACACACTACAAAGTGATTTTTTATTCATTTTTCAATCTTATCCTACTTTGTCAGAAAGTGATGGTTCCTATCGGGACAAACTTCACTAGGTTAATTGTAGGATTCAGGGGCTGGCTGAACGAATTTTATCCCGATAAGCGAGAACGCAATATCAGAAAATCCATACGAATGACGTACTGCCACAGCGCTATTAGAAAGCCCAAGAGCACCTTGCCATTGGTTAGTTGCTATCGTTGTCTCGTTCCAAGGCACGGGGGCCATTGAGTTTGACAAGATAGCGACGGCGCTTGAAGATCTTGAACCTTCGTGATTGGCTTCAGAACTAATTAACAATCGCACATATCTCGACAGCATGGCCAGGCCATAGTCAGACTTTCAACCTTGCGATGAAGTAGTAGACTGAGTGTTTCTGAAGCCGAGGTCCGCCGCAGGGGAGCTTGAATAGTGTGAGTGACTTCTTGATACCCTAATAAGCACCGTACTATGTAGTATGTTGTACCAGGGTACCTGCATATACAACCGAATACTTTCCATTACCTTTGAACCATATCCACTGATGCATGGTGCGGCAGATGGGGCAGATCAGTAACGTATCTGGTTTAGCGCGCCGATCGACTAGACAAAACTCTAACTTGGCTTGTTTCTCCTATTGGCCAATCGGAGATATATCCAGCAAGTGGGTCAGGTGATCCCAATGAACCATGGATTAGTCAAGCATCCAGAGTACACTCTGTAGGTACGAACAGGTACGAACAGGTACAAACAGGTACAAACACCCTGAGCTTGGAAGTCTAGAGGCACTACTCCGTACAGAGTTATCGCAAAACACAGCTTGTGCCGATCCCAATGCAGTGTCCACCTGCGAGTGAAGGCTATATGTCCTTGGAAATATATCGAGTGATGTGCATCTTCGCCCGTGGGAAGAATCATGCTCGACTCTCAGCCTAGGACTAACCTTTATTACGTACGTGGGTATCCGCTACCTAGCAAGGTTGTCTGTATTCTTATCATGAGCCTTCTTGTATTCATTGAGACTTTTTACATGAGGAGTAGGCCTTATACCGATGCGAAAACCATCCTACGATTAGACGAAAAGCTTTCAAAGACTACATCGGGGTCATGATTTCGTTGGCCCGATGGACAAGCCAGCTCGTTGAGCTTAGTTTCTGATACCGAGGAACTCCGTGAAAGATCGAAACCCAAATTCACATGTGGCGCTGTACCTGCAGACAAAGGACACAATCAAGCTTATCAGCTAGCCACATTGATTCAATGCAGCAGAAAACTTGGCATTTAGAGGAAGGACACCTTGGAACGATTTGTACTACGTAAACTCCCCGTGGGAGTACATGGCCCACTGATCGCTTCTTACAAGAAACTATGAAACATTTCCGTAGACACTAAAATATGGCTCGATAACGATAGTTCAGGACTAGAAAGTCTATTCGAGGGTCTGTTCTTGAGAGTTTTTTACTAAACTAGAGCCGCTAGCAACTTATTCGTCTTCGGTACTTGAGATAAGCTCCCTGACGGCATCACCCAGCTCAGATATCACTTTTCCAGCACGAGGGATTGTGTGGCCTTTTCCGGTATCAAACATATTTGCGGTATCTGCGTCACAAACATTATACAGTGCCAGGGCACCGTAGCGATAAGGATCTGCATCACCTTGTTAGTACAAGAAATCTGGTATTTAGGAAAGTGTCCAAAATCATTAAGAGCAAGAAACACACTCACCATTAGCGCCAACAATGTGCAAAGTGGGGATATCAAGCAAGATTTCACTCTCGTCCGCAAGAATTAGTTTGCAATCCGGCGAGACTGGGGGCCAGCCCGTAAAGAAAATTGCGCACTTGATTCTTCTAGGCCGTCCCTCTTTTTGCAATCTGTGCGCCTCATCCAGAATGAGAGTAGCCGCCATCGCCGATCCCTCACTGTATCCGACTATTCCTTCAACCTCGGGGTGCTCCTCTAGAGTGTCGTAAAGATACTGCATGACTGTCTCCCGATTCCTCCACACCTTTTCTGAACTGGCCAGGCTTCGCATGACATCTTCGGGATTTCGACCGGTCGGTAGCTGCCGTATACGATTGATCATGGACTCCTCTCCGGCACCGTCGTCGTCCATCCATCGATAATGCGGTCCAGGGCCAAAGTATTCCCTAAAGCCTAGTATCCCACATAATTAGCGTTCACGAGCCGTCACATGGTTATCACTAGTAGTTGAGAACTCAAGTTAGTACAATTTCTTACCTTCGGGAGGGTTCACGGTCACTGGCGCATTGATAAAATGGAAAGTGGCGGCTTGGTCACTTTCCAATTCCTTTCGCAGAGGCTCTACAATTTCCTGTCAGTCTTAGTGTATATTCAGCAGCAGCTCTATCTGGCAACTCACCTAACTGAATACTAATATTCTGTCGACATCAGTCCTGGTATGTTCTTCAGTTTGAATGCCGTTGCACTTACATCAACGTTTCCAATTGCGCCATGTAGACATAAAAAATGCATTTTCGATGGTCCGATCGTAAAGGAATTGGATTGGGGTCAGTGGAATCAAGGGCGATATCGTCAGATGTGGTCGTCCGCTATTGCTTGTCGCGCTATATATGTCCTGTAGTCAGGGAATATGCGGTTGTTCGTGCATGGAGTAAGTAGTAACCTGAGATTTGTGTCAAGGATACCGTAGACCACATGTGATAGCACACAGCGATGCAAATTGGCTTTTTATTAGTGCATCTGTGTTGTGGACTGCGATTCAGGGAGGTCTCCAAGGATGAGCGGTGCCTGGCGTAGGGATAATTAATCCAGGCTAGGCACGACCGAGGTGACAGCCGAATAAGGCAATAATTAGTGGTGGCCTTAAGGATTCTAGGGAGGTGCCACCCTGATGGGGGATGGTGGGATGTGGATGTGGACAGAAGGAAAGAGCGAAGGGACAACCACAACAATCCCTGCCAGGGCAACCCCCACCCACCTAGCGGCAACCTTGAAAGAGCCTACCTCCAACCACACCTACTGTATGTACTCCGTACACACTCTTCCAACCCAACCGTGACCATTGACCACGACTACTTTCACTACCTTCGACCGATCGACCGCCTTATCTGCAGCTTTGCGCGACTTAGTGGACGAGCAGGCCCCCAGATTGGAGGAAGAACACTTGGCTGGATCCTCTAACTAGGTAGTGCATTGCTGAGTGCACTGATGAGCAAAATGCCTCGCGACATGACTTCAATCGCAATGGCGAATTCTCTAATTTGGCCGTGGTGGATTGGCATGCCTCGACCGTGTCGCAGTTCCCAGTCCCACAGTCTTCAAGCACACTCCTGCGAGAGAGGCAAACGCTAAAGCAATCGATTCCACTGCAGAGTTATGGTCTTGCCGAATCATCACGAGCTGGGAACCAGCCCCTTGCGTCCCCTCAGGGGATTTCGAATCATCCTCATCCACACCAGAAGATGATAACGCTAGTCAACTAGCACTCTATGACGCGCAAGATCGGCAAAATACAAGGAGCAATATAAATCGTGGCGAGCATACGCAATTACTACTGACAGAAAAGCCAAGACCAGACAGAGGAGGGGAGAGACACAGCAACAGCGCAGATATTGCTCGCTGCTCTTTTCTTCCCATTACATTCTTTTCTTATGGTCTTCATCTGCTTACAATAATCACTCCCCCGAGTTTTTGAGCCATGAACAGGATTTCGGACATTCCAGATACACATCCGGCCTCTCCAACACTGAATCACGATGTAAGCTACTGTGACGAACACAACAGACAGCGCATTGCCATAATTGGATATGCTTGTCGTCTACCAGGCGATGTATCATCTCCCGCCGACCTGTGGGAGCTTTGTACCCGGAAACGCAGCGGATGGTCACCCATTCCAAAGGACCGTTTCGCGTCCGAGGCATTCCACCACCCCAATCCTTCCAAAGTCGGAGCATTCAATCCCGCAGGTGGTTACTTTCTGCAAGATGACATCTCTCGCTTCGATGCGCCGTTCTTCAATATAACCGCCCAGGAGGCGATCTCTATGGACCCTCAACAACGATTGCTACTTGAGTGTTCATACGAAGCCATTGAGAGCGCTGGGATACCAAAAGAGTCGCTAGCCGGGAGAAATGTCGGCGTCTTCGTCGGCGGTAACTTTGCGGATTATGAACTTCACAATATGCGCGATGTCGAAACGATCCCTATGTACCAAGCCACCGGCTGTGCACCATCACTGCAGTCAAATCGAATATCCTACTACTTCGATTTTCGCGGCCCTAGTTTTACCGTTGATACGGCATGTTCCTCCTCGTTGGTTGCACTGCATGCTGCCGTGCAGAGCTTACGGAGTGGTGAGTCCACAGAGGCACTGGTTGCCGGATGTAGATTGAATATTGTACCGGACTTGTTTGTGTCCATGTCAATGTCTCAGTATGTACACCACCCACCCATCGCAAATATATCGCTAACTGTTGACTCACCATAATAGGTTGTTCAACGAGGAAGGGAAAACGTACGCCTTTGACAATCGGGCCACATCCGGATTCGCCAGAGGAGAGGGCGCGGGTGTAGTGCTCTTGAAGTCTCTTGACGATGCGATAAGAGATCAAGATCCCATTCGAGCTGTCATCGTGAATTCGGGAGTGAGCCAGGACGGACGAACCCAGGGAATCACTTTGCCAAATGGGCATGCGCAAGAGGAGCTGATTCGTCGCGTGTATAATGAGGCTCATATTGACCCCGAGGATTGCGGGTTTGTAGAGATGCATGGCACAGGAACTAAAGTTGGAGATCCCATTGAAGCTACGGCTGTACATGCTGCTCTCGGACATGGAAGGTCGCCGAGAAATCCCCTGTACATTGGCTCGGTGAAGTCAAACGTCGGTCATCTGGAAGGGGCCAGTGGAGTGGTTTCCTTGATCAAAGCAGCCATGATGCTAGATCGTGATCTCCTGTTGCCTAATGCAGACTTCAAAAAGGCAAATGAAAACATTCCGCTGACCGAGTGGAACATGAAGGTGAGTTATTTACAAGGGTCAAATATCAAGAATATAAGCAGAAATGCTAATCAATTGGATGCAGGTTGTGACATCCACCAGGCCTTGGCCACGCGGCAAGAGATTCATCAGTGTCTCAAACTACGGCTTCGGAGGCACCAATGCACATGTCGTGCTGGAGAAGGCACCATTGAGCTCAAATTCGCCAGACACCTTTTCCACCGATACCGACGACACCACGTATAGTGACCCCAAGCACAAGCTAATATTCATATCAGCCAATGATAAACAATCCTTGGTACAAAGAATTAAGGATTTCGGCATATACTTTGAGCAGCGGCCTGAAGTATTCGAAAAATCATTATTCGGAAATTTTGCTTTTACCGTAGGGAGCAAATTGTCCCACCTTTCGTATCGAATCGCTCTCCCAGCGTGCTCATTAGACGACTTGGGCATCCGCTTGGCTCAGCTGAAAGTGAATGCCCCCAAGGTCATAGGAGAGCCGAAGATAGGCTATGTCTTTACGGGGCAAGGGGCGCAATGGGCTCAAATGGGATGCGCTCTGATGGAGTATCCGATCTTCAAGGCGGTGATTCAGCAAGCAGATGACTATCTACGGCAACTCCGTGCTGAATGGTCATTGGAAGAAGAAATCAAGAAAGATCCTGCTGGGTCTCGAATCGACTCTCCCGAGCTCAGCCAGCCAGCTTGTACAGCCATCCAAATTGCTTTGGTGACACTGCTCGAGTCCTGGGGTATACGGCCAAAGTATGTCGTCGGCCACAGCTCCGGTGAAATTGCTGCATCATTTGCCGCTCGCATCTATGACTTGCACTCAGCCATGGCTTTATCCTACCATAGAGGGCAAATGACCAGACTGCTTAAGGAAACCCACCCTTCCCTCCGCGGTAGCATGATAGCAGTTGGTGCTGGTGCTAGTACTGTTCGCTCAATGCTCAAAATGCTTCGAACAGGTTATGCGACAGTAGCTTGCGTCAACAGTCCGACGAGTGTTACCGTATCTGGCGATCTTTCTGCAATCGAGGAACTCGAACACTTCCTACAGACAGAACAGATCTTCAATAGACGCTTGAAGATAGATGTCGCCTACCATTCAGACCACATGAAAAAGATATCCGACGCTTATTTTACTTCAATCGCACATATACATCCCAAGTCTACGTTGCAGAGCGACGTAGTCTTTTTCTCCTCGGTTCTCGGTTGCGTCGCAGAGTCATCAACTCTCAATGCCTCATATTGGGTTCAAAATCTTACTTCTCCTGTTTTATTCCCCGACGCTTTAGAACAAATGTGCAAACAGGACGGCGAGATCCCGAAGCTACTCATAGAAGTTGGCCCTCACGCAGCTCTGAAAGGGCCAATTAATGACACGCTAAAACACTTGGGATTGACTTCCGCGAAGATTGCTTATGCGCCCACAATCGTTCGCAAGGGAAATGAGGTGGAAACACTCATGAATACTGCTGCTGCTGCCTATGTTCGAGGCGCAAATCTAGACCCATACGCGATCAACTTCCCACGCACTGGAGCCCAGAATCATAGTTTTTTAACGGATCTACCTCGCTATCCTTGGCAGCACCATACTCGATACTGGCATGAAGCTCGAATCGCAAAGAAACATCAAATGCGCGACGGTGAGAGAAACGATCTACTTGGTGTTATGGCCAACTATTCTAACGATATGGAACCTACGTGGAGAAATATTCTGCGGTTGGATGATATGCCTTGGCTCAGAGATCATAAAATGCAGGGGATGGTTGTTTACCCCCTGGCTGGATATGTAAATATCTCTATTACTCCCCCTTTCCTCGTTCGATTCACATTCCTCGTCGATGTAACTAATTAATGACAGCTTGCCATGGCCATAGAGGCAGCCGCTCGCCGCGCTCATCAGCGGAATATCACATTCGCTGCATTCGAGTTTCGGGAAGTTATTGTTGAGTCTGCATTAGTCCTTACTGATGACGTGGATGCAGAAATAACAATCTCATTGCGACCCTACGAAGAAGGCACTCGTGGTGCCTCGGATGTCTGGGATGAATTCAGGATTCATTCCTGGAGTTTCCAAAGGGGCTGGATTAACCACTGCCATGGTCTTGTCGGCGTTCGGAACTCCTTGGATGGTGGTGCTTCTGGAATTTTCGGATCCGGTCTGAAGAGTAGAAGCCATATACAGAGCCGAAAATCAAAGATTCTCTCGTCTTCAGCAAATCACGTCCCGGATGATAGGCTTTACCAAGTCCTTACTGATCTTGGAGCAGACTACGGACCGACATTCAAGGGTCTAGAAAATTGCTACGCCGACTCGCATCACAGCCATGCTGATCTTCACATGCGAGATACGACCTCTTTGATGCCTAAGAACTTTCAATCACCCCTTCATGTTCATCCAGCTTTTCTTGATGGCTTACTCCATCTCGTCTGGCCAATCCTCGGACATGGGCGAATGACACTGGACACTCTTTACATGCCCACTCTGATTAAGCATGCTATCATCAGTTCTGATATCCCATTTGCTGCTGGCCAGCATGTGAGAGCTTTTGGCACTGGAAGCCCGAACCTACCTTCGCCTGAACCGACTCACTTTGACCTCTTTGCAGTTTCCGAGGACAGCACCACAGATCCATTGATTATGTTGGATGGCCTTGTCATGACTCCTATCCGTGATGGAGGAATAGAAGCCGGGAGTGGCATTCGTAAACTATGTTACAAGCTCGAGTGGCAGCCGTGGGAAAACCAGAGTAATGCCTCCAATGGACATGCCCAGCCTACCAAGATGTCCAATGGTCAAGCACATGAACTTACAAATGGACACTCTCAGTTTGGCGTCCAGAACGACCAGAACGGTACCAATGGGTCAAAACACAATTCCTCTAACGGCTTGAATAGCCATCATCAAGTCAATGGGTCCTCTTCCACGCATGACGATATTCAAGATCTGTCTACCGAACAGACGATAAATAACCAAGTCGTCATTCTGCGGTTTTCACGAGAACGCGAAAATGATCCTATCGCTACTGAAATAGCTAAGGATCTAGGTCAATCACCATCCGAATCTTTGTTAGTAACAGAATCGGAAACCCAATGTACCAACAGCCATGTCATCATCCTTCAATCTCCTGACGCTTCCCTGAGAGATGTAACTGCGACGGAATTTGAGGCTATCCGCAGGATTCTTCTGACTGCAGCAAATATCCTCTGGGTCTATTCGAATAATTCACCGGATGCCCAGATGACCGTTGGAATGACAAGAAGTGTCCGATCCGAGACGATGGCTAGGATCGTGACCCTAGGTATCCATAGTGAAGATCCTATCATCGCTGCTAGCACTGTCTCCACGGTTATGGACGCGATATGGCCTACAGACGGTGTTACACCTTGCAAAGAATCCGAGTTCAAGTCAATTGATTCCTCGCTCCTCGTATTGAGGGCCGTGGAGGACATCTCATCAAACACCTTCGTTCATAACGAAAACAGCGACATGAGCTTATCCAAACAACCATTCCATCAGCCGGCGAGACGCTTCAAATTGAAGATTGCTCAGCCCGGATCTCTCGATACCATCTACTTTACCGATGACGATGTCGCTGAATTGGCAGATGACTCTGTAGAAATTGAAGTCCAAGCAACGGGTATCAATTTCAAAGATGTTGTAGTATCCATGGGACAGCTCAATCAGCCATACATTGGTGTTGAGTGTAGTGGAATCGTCACATCGGTTGGCAAGAACGTCACGGATGTAATTCAGGGGCAGCGGGTCATGGCCATGCCAGAAGGAGCATATTCAACGTATGCACGTTGCCCTAGTACTAGCATTGCTCCGATACCAGACTCCATGTCTATCGAAGAGGCGGCTACTATTCCCATCATATTTTGCACAGCCTATTATGGACTGTTCGAATTGGGCCATCTCTCCTCTGGCGAGCGTGTCTTAATCCATGCCGGTGCTGGTGGTGTTGGCCAAGCGGCCATTCAGCTAGCTCAAATGGCGGGCGCTGATATCTTTGTGACAGTAGGCAGTCATGAAAAAAGGTCATTTATTATGGAGCATTACAACATTCCCGAAGATCGCATATTATACAGTCGTGATAGTTCGTTTGGTCCAGCGGTCCGACGGGCCACCAATAATGAAGGTGTCGATGTTATCCTAAACTCCCTTGCCGGCGACCTTTTGCGAGAAAGCTGGGATTGCCTTGCGCCATTTGGAAGGTTCATTGAGATCGGAAAGGCCGACATTACAAAGAATAGTCGCTTGGAGATGTTGAAATTTGAGCATAATGTCACTTTTGCTTCCATTGATTTGACCAAAGTAGCCAAGTTTCGGCCCAAGTTAATGAAGCGACTGCTGAGTGATGTTTGCCGCCTGTTGAGTGATGGTGCTATTAAGCCAATTCACCCGATTACAAAGTACTCCATTTCGGAAGTGGAGGCAGGATTTAGAGCTCTGCAGACTGGAAAGAACATGGGCAAGTCTGTTGTTGTGCAGAATCCTGATGATCAGGTCAAGGTATGTTCGGCTTTCGTACAAAATATCGGCCCACAAAATATCCTCTTCCATACAGGAATAACTGACATTTTCTTCTGCAGGCCGTATCTCTTAAAACTTCTAGTAGTATTTTGCGGAAAGACGCAACATACATCATCATCGGCGGAACGGGTGGTCTGGGTAGAAGCATGGCCAAATGGATGTCCACTAAAGGAGCTCGGAACATCGTACTCGTTTCGCGATCAGGTTCAATAAACGAAAAGCTGGAAGCTCTGATCCACGAGCTGGCCCATCACGGGACGCAGGTTCTGGTTAAAGCTTGTGATGTTAGCTCCAGAGCGAATGTCGAAAGACTAGTGAACGCGGAGCTTATGCATCTCCCTCCCGTCCGTGGCGTTGTACACGGGGCTATGGTTCTTCGAGTAAGTTGACCCGCTGATAATGTCTCTGTTTCAAACTGCAGCAAGACTAACTGCCCATCTATAGGATATGTTGTTCGAGAATATGACGCTTGATGATTTCCAATCAGTGATTGCTTGTAAAGTCGAAGGTGCCTGGAATTTGCACGACTGTCTGGCGCAATCGCCGCTCGACTTTTTCATTGCCTTGTCATCTGTATCTGGGGTGGTCGGTAATCGAGGCCAAGCTGCTTACTCCGCGGCCAACGTATTTCTCGACGGGTTTATGGAATATCGGCAATCTCAGGGTCTTCCTGGAAAGTCGATCAATCTTGCTGCAGTTACAGAGGTGGGTTACCTAGCCGAGAGCGATCCTTCCAGGCAGCAAGAAGTCGAGAAGAATATCGGAGGCGCTACCATCAACGAGTCTGAAGTCCTGGCACTTCTCGCTTTGGCTATAACTAGCGACCTGAACAAATCCAGTCAAAGTCAGTTTGTCACAGGCTTGGAAGCAACAGATTCCTTGGACAGTTTCTGGCTTCACGATCCCAAATTTTCCTCCATCCGCAAGGCTGTCGAGTCGGCCATGAATGAATTGCAGAAAGATGGCAAAGAGCTCCCATTGCGCGTAGCTGTTCAGTCTGCTCCTACCAGAGCGAACGCAATCCAGATTTGTTATGAAGCTCTTGCAATGAAATTAGCAGCGGTCTTGGGCATGGCGCCAGAGGATATGGACTTTTCTACTCGAGTATCCTCGTTGGGTCTTGACTCTCTGGTGGCCATCGAAATTCGAAACTGGATTGCCCGCGAAGCAGATGCGAATGTGCAGGTTCTTGAGCTGTTGTCCAGTGAGTCATTGATCAAGCTTGCTGAATTGATATTGGCGAAATCCAAGCTTTCTGTACCTAAATGATGCATTTTTCCTTTTACCTGTCTATTTTGTTTCCTGTTTTTCTCAATTAGATAGTCTCTTTCTCTGTTGCTCAAGTACCTACATTGCAGGCTGTATATATATAGTCAATAATATTTGCAGTATATACCCGTTCGATCTTGATTGATTGGCAACCTCAATTCAAAGCATGCCTAATATAGAGGCGAACAATCGGTACACGCCTTATTTGTTACCCGTGGAGGATTTGATTCTTTTATTTTTCTCTTGGCTCTTTTCTTTCCCCGGCATCGCCCCTCAGAAGCCTGGTTAACAATACAAGCTGAATGTACACAAAGTTCATCTCGATCGTTGACCAGATGTAGTAATCTATGCGCGTGCGGCTGAACTGGATCCTAGAATATGGTCGGTATCTACCTAGTGCTTACCTACAGACACCTAGCCAAATCCCGAGGTCGCTGACAACAAATAGTTGTTGATGCGAGATCTTTGTCACTGATGGAATATCGTGGACTTGGAATCAAACAATTGTGAATAATTTCGGTCACTTCGCCCTCAAAGTTACAATCTTTCAATCATCCCGGCTCCATCGACATCGAACATGGAGTACTTACCATCCGCCAACGATGGCTATTTGCCGTACGCTTTGATCGTGGTATGCCGATGACCCCCATTGTTTTCGAGAAATTATGTCCAGAGATCCAAGAACTGACTAGTATTACGTACACCCGTCACAGACAAGCACCATGGCTTTAATCCATACAGTCGTCACCTACACCCAACCGCTGTCGTCTATGAAAGGATTCTCCGGTCCTTCAGCGCCACCCCCGAACGCACTCACAGCACACGTATACGGTGTCAAGAACGTCTACACTGCCTTGATCCGACTATATGCGGCACAACATATCCACAATCGCGAACTGTATACCTTGGCTATATTCACATATGTCGGCCCGTTATTTTTGTATGGAACAGAGTGGTTGATCTGGGGCAACGCGAGGAGACGGGAAACTGTGCCTACCTTTTTCATTCCAACAACGATGTTAGTTTGGATGTTGGTGGAAAGGGGATGGTATCTGGGCAATTAGAGCAGCGCTCTTGGGATTGAATTTCGGGAGAAAAAAAGGCGGTTGGGCTCGTCTGACTCATACACATAACAAACACACCTCTCGGTAGATGAAAACATCATCGCTCGACGTAGCTCACGCACAATAGAAGCTGTGGAGCCTCGAATAACCTGCTGAGTTAGGAATTTTGTTCATGGAATCCATTTCCCGTACGATATGCCAATCTATCCACGCTGCTGCGCCCTCATTGTATTGTAACGATTCAACGAATACTGCTTTACCTTAACATCTGGTTCATGTCGGTAAATAAAGAATTATCCGAAGAAGACATTTATTCCGAATATTGTGAATTATACAATCGAGGCCGACCTATGTCTACTCGCTTGCTCAGGAGACGACATTCATAAGACACTAATTTCAGAACAAGCCCTATCAAACGAACGTTCCATGACACGCCTTGATATTGTCGTTGTAGCGAGACCCATTCTGCTTCGAGGAGATGTCCGATCTACCCTGTCGGCTACTATTAAAAAGGTGCTGGATCCGCCGTGCGTGGGTAATGTGGATGACTTTCACTTGATCATTACCTCGACTATTCTGCTGAATAGAATGGAACTTTCTCCAGCAAAAATGCATCTATGGCCGTGTAGGACACCATGACTCGTCGGTGAAGGATCATCAAGAGGCTCTGACTAGTCCAATGCCTGAACCTACAGTCCAGACTCTTATGGGCCGTATCCCCTGGAGCTGTTCTCTGCAAGCCGGTGCACCTTCTTCCTTTTTTACTGGATAGCCCACAGTCTGTATGGTGATGGTGGACATTACTAGGCCCACCGCTTTGACTACTCAGCGTGTAAAGATTCCTCCCTTCCCTTGTGTACGATGGACGTCTTGCAGAATTACCCACCATTTGACCTTTCATCCCTCCAAATTCTTGGATCATGGACTTTTTTTGGGTTATTGGATATCAGAGGTGCTTCGTCGAACCGAAATTCCACCTTCAAGCTTTGTATTGTTTTGTTGCCTCATCTCAGATATTGTGGTTAGAATTAGAATTCTGTAGAACTATATAGAGATACATGGATAAAAAATAAATTACGCTTACCCCTTTATTCTATGATTCGAAGCGATTGACTATGGCTTAGTAGATCTTGGACCTGGAACTTGCTTACTTAGATAGCAACGGTCAATATCCGTGAGACAGACCGAATACCAAGAGATCATATTCAATTATTATAGTCACCATTCAGTTTCCTCTTAGAACGAAATCGTGTCAAAGTTGGTAGTATCATCTGTCCTGTTCAAAATCGACAGTGATATTGGAGCCTGAGGCAGCAACGGGGTAAATCAAGGGTTAAGGTTAGCTAGATCCAAAGAGGAATAGCGTGTGTAGAGACCAACATTCCAATCTTCACCACCTCTCTTTCAGCTCTTTTTATCTTTCTTTGTTCCCAATGATTTAGATGTTTCATCTACGTATCACTTGGCTTCAATCTGGGGTACAAAGAAACTTAATCAACGATACATAGATACGCAAGGAAAATCCTCCGAAGTACAATGACTCGACCCGCATCATGTCGAATCCTTTCTTCACAGACACAGTCAAACTTATCACCAGCATCAGAGATGCTATAGGCTTAACCTATTCCGCATTTATGCAACTCCTTGCGGGGGATATTTTTAACCCACGGCGGCTACTTCGGATTGCTCTTGAACTTGTGCTTGCAGGGGTACTACTTATAACGCCAGCAATAGCAGATGTGCAGTATCTGTCAAGTAGTAACCGGACTCGCAGCTACTGGGTTCGTGCCCCTGATAATTTTGAAAGTGGACACAGGTATCCGGCTGTAATTTTGTTTCACGGAGGAGGTAGACTAGGTTCTGATGCCGATGGCCTCGCCATGGAGCTTGACTTGAGGATGTCTTTGCCTCTAGTTAAAACAGCCTACTCGGCAGATGTTAGTATTCACAAGGTATTTTATTCAAGGTGGATGTAGCTTACCGATGTGAAACCAGAAATATTTTATATACCCAAATGGTGTCGGTGGTGTATGGGCAGGGCCGAGTTACGCGCATGTTCCCGTGGAGGAAGACCTACAGTTTGTTAGTGACATGATTGATGATTTGAAATCGAAATACAGCATTGATAGTGACCGTATATATGCCGCGGGAATGTCGAATGGTGGTGGTTTTGTTGATACAATTGCATGCAGCGAAGTCGGTTCCCAGTTTGCAGCATTTGCGTCCGTTTCTGGCTCGTTTTATACGGCTGTTGATGGCTATGACTGTTTGCCAGCGCGGTTACCTGTTCCGTTTTTGGAAATACATGGTGGACTTGACAAGGGAGTTCACTACGCTGGTGGTATGGGATACGGTGGGCCTTTACCTCCAATTCCAGTCTGGTATGCAGATTTCTTTGACGAGCCATAAAAGCTGCCTTGTCAACATCATTCGACTAACATATGAATCTGTACAGGTTGGAATATTGGACAAAAAGAAATAGTTGTACGGCCAACTCTACTACTCATAGTGTCGACGGCAACGTACACCACACATCGTGGACTTGTGGTGAACAGAGCGGACTGCTGCAGCATTGGAAAGTCGATGGAAACGGTTGGTCATTTCGAGAACAGCAGCATAAATTGCATGAGTTAATTAGAATGAGTCTAGGACATGACTGGCCTTCAAAATCGCGAAATATCAACATGTTAGTCGCCGGAATGGGACCTCAACCGATCGAAGCGAATCAGCTTATCGTTGAATTCTTCGATCAGTATTCACTTGTTTGATTATCCGCGCATCTGACACTTTCACTAGCTCTAATTAGCGAGCTAGATAGGTGTACACCATGGAATAAACTGAATTTCAGACTTCAGAATAGAGCTTTTTACCCGCCAAACTTGGTAAACAAAAGCAATTTCGTGATAGAGATAACTTATCATTTGAACTGGATGGTTGCTTCCAACCTGGCCGAGAATAATAAAAATTCAAGTGACATGAATCGTATCCCTAAACAACCGTTTTGACTCCTAAGCAGCACTTCGTTCTCCATGGTGGATAGATTGAAGGCCCTCGGAGAGATCTGCCCCAGGATAACATTTGAACTAATATAAAGAGAGTGTGAATTGAATGAGACAAATCAGGTACGACACCCAAGCTGACTATCCATCGATTTCTACCGCAAATTCGGACTTCCAAATTTATAACCACATAGCCTTAACATCAGCGGTTCAAATAACAGCCCTGTTCCTCACTTATTGCGGGCCACCGGGTCCTCCAGATCCGCCTGGTCCGCCTGAGCCACTGTTGGAGTTGGCGACACCACCCGAGGAAGTCAGATACCCAGCAGGTGTGACGGAAGAATCCTCAGAAGAATCAATAGCCAGAGAAATCCAGGCAAAAATGCCGTCTGTGACATCCGCACCGTTAATATATACGTACTGCACAAAGGGATCAATCTCGTCGGCTTCCTGGAGTAGAATACTGTCATCGGCATTCTCTGTCAAAGTTTGCGTGTTGTCGCTGTACGGTGACTGGATCTCAACTTCGGAAATGAGTGACTGATCAAAGAAAATCTGTCCGACATGGGAGGCGTGTGTTGTATAGAGTCCCGAGATGGTATCGTTGCTCAGACGTGTGGTTTCGTTCACAGCGTGGCTAAGAACTTTGCAACAAGGTCAGTATAAGTGGTCCCATAATAGAGGGGACTATTAAGTACCATGAATATGGGTTGCACGGCCAGTATAATGACCGGGGAAAAGAGTTTCGAATTTGACTACTCCATCATCGTCACTCTGCTGGATACCACGGAGGAAGGTATTGTTGATATTTGTAGCATCTGCAGAGTTTCCATTTCCGTTGGCAACAACACCAGAGTACACGCCCTATACAGTCAGACTCATGTCAAATTCAGAATGTTGGCCGAGGACATACAGTGGAGTTGCAGTGCCAGATGTCGATGTATGACTGAGGCACAGGCTCGCATGTGCTTGAGTCAACAATTTGGATGTCGAGGTAAAGAGGTACCCCGGTCTGGTCTTCGGTAACATCCTCACGGATTAATTCACCGGTGATGTCTTATTGTTCAGTTAGTAACATTTAAAGTAGCCACATTTAGTAAGCTTACAGTATGGGCCTTGGGTCACATCCGGTCCTAGAATGCAGGTGGCATTGGAAGTAAAGAGTACTTCTGAGTTTGTATCAAAATCCACGTCAAGGGAAGAAAAGTGGCTGGTGTTCAACGAGCTGAGATCACGCGCGTCCAGCTGTAGTTGTCCTAAGACGCAATACGGTAAGTACAAGGCGTAAAGCAATTCCTGAAGAACAGATGTGCATACTTTTGGCGGTGAGCTTGTGTCGAAGCTTATCAACAGCAAGCTCACGGCGGGCAATATTCTTAGCCTCAAAACCGCGAGCTTTGAGAGTATCGGCACATCCAGAAAGACCACGTTTGCCCTTTAGAGCGGCTGCTCTCTCAGCAGCTTCGGCTCTAACGTCATGGCCTGGATGAGCCTGTGACAGGACAGCAAGCCCAAGGAGGATGCTTGCGGTTGATTTCAAAAGTAGAACCATTTTGATAGAATGCCACTGAAATGGAGGCTAGAGAGGGAAAAGATTCTTTTTCGAATTACGAAGATTGTCTCGAGTAGTTTGATACTTTGATCCGAATGTGCTGTTCTGACTCGACCTCGATCCTTCTTTTATAGTCCTGTTGTTTCAACAAGTGACAAAAGATCTACAGGGAGGTTTCTATGTGTGCGTAAGCTCATCACAAACACACATGGGAAACAATATTTTCAAGAAACAATCTTCCTACCACTTGAGTGTAACCACCTTTGTTCCGTTCCATACGCCCCAAGACTCCAGATGTGGACATCACTGATTCCATGTTCACGGATGTCTTGCTGCCAAGCCTTTGATTAAGCCTAGGACGAAGAGGATTACGAATCTCTTAACCTTGCTAACGACAATAAGTATTTGCATATGAATGAAGCATCACTTGTTAGGAAAACCCACAGTCCGCCCGCATGCCAAGATGGAGAGTTGTTTCATTTCGAGAGGAGAACCCTTGGAACACAAACATTTGATGTACGGGTTTTCTGACTGTGCTCATTGAATACTGAATCAACGTATCTGCAGTTTCATGTTGGCTTCAGTATCTAGGTAGGTCATGTTGAGTTCATGCTCGACATTACCCTTCATCGTGCATCGAACTTTCATGGCTCGTTATGAATCAAAAGTGTGAATTCGGACCAACAAAAACGCCAACATTAAAATATCAAATAAGCTACGCAAGCTGGGTCGAGGGGTGGATTGATGAGCAGCTAGTTAGGTAGCGCGCAGCATAGCATAAATATCCGACATGTTCATCTACAACCAATAAGAGCTTCGGTGTCCAGTCCAGGCCGTAGATCACCAGCACTAAGTCGAGGACGCGTCATGCAATTAGTACGCAGTCTACTATCGTCAATGCGGAGTCACGGTGAAATTTATAGAGCTCATCATTGAACAAGTAGCCCACGTCAGCTTCTTATTAATTACAACCGGATGATTGGCCCGCTTATACAACGAGCGCTGTACATTGTACAATGGCGACTTTTAACTCAAGCAGTCCACTCAGGGGCTTAGCTTTTGTTTACCAGTTCCAAGGGTGAAGCGGCATTTCTATTGGTCATCGCAATTAGAAGGTATATTATTTGACGAAAGAGTAGCATACTCAAGTCCCCTAGCGATTGTTACAATTGAAAGTCGGGCTGGGTGTAATTGTCTCTTTTGGTGTCATCATGCCTTTGTGACTTCCACTTGAACGGGGGAAACATTAATCGAGACATTTATTATTTTGCCATATGAGCCAGGTGGATATTTTGCTGGAAGGGATTTGTCGTGTTACTGTTGTTCACCAACTAATATATTTCATGCAAAAGGGCAAGGTTTAGCCTTGAATCGCGAACAGTCAATGTTATAATAGCCAGAGGGGCAGATGAGTTCAGCAACCAGCATCAAGCTGTTAGATGGTAGACTGCAAATACCATGTAAAACATGTCAAATATTTCTATTAATATAATATATCTATACTATTAAAGTTGAAATACGAAATTCGTGCTCATGACATCTGGAGAAAGAACAATTCTTGTACAAGGCCTAATACGGATTTTCTTCCGGTCGAATATAACTCACTCTTCTCTGTTGATCTGCATGGCTTTGTCTTCTTCCCTCTTTCAATACTCTGTCGGCTTCGAGCGTCTGGGCAAATTTACTCTTCTCCCTGACAGTGGGACCTTTCCAATAGAAAACGTAGATTGGAATTGTAACAAGCAACGCCAAAACCCCAAGTATAGTGCTCGCCCATTGGAGATGAAATTTGCCCCCAGTGTTGGAATACATGGGTGTCGCGTACATGGCCGATATTCCGGCCAAAAAATCACGGGCAAAGCCATTTCCACCTGTGGCAGATGCAGAATATTCCCCATATGATGCAACCATATAATCAATTGTCGCCATGTAAATGGCGTAATTGGCAATAGCAATCAAACAGGCAAATATCAGTGGAGCGATCCAGGGGGTGTATTCCGGACCCATGGATGTCCAAGCAAATCCGAACAATCCTATTGTCTCCAGTGGGGCTAGGAAAAGCAACAATAGAAGACGACGCTCTGGTACACGGGAAGCTTCCCCGTGCTTGCTGCGAATATAACGTTGGCGAGCGAGGTCAGGCAAGAAAATCGCATAAGCTAGTAAGTAGCCAATAAAGATGGTGATGAAGGTTAAGCCACACTCAACAGTATCAAAACCCCACTGTTCGAAGACTAATGTAAAAGACTCGGTGAATACAAAAATCAGTGCGTCCGAGAAACCTGATAGGAGAGACAGACACAGAACGATTGGTTCTCGAAGGAACATCTCAAAGGGACGTCGCCAGATACGGAGGACCTCCTTGAGATTAAACCGACCTTCCTTCAACTCATTGGGACCATATATGTTGGGGTCCTCACCAGATTTGCGGCGTCGTTTTGCTTCACGATCGATGAGTACGGTCGTTCGAGTTTCGCTGACAAGAAAAAAGTGCATCAACTGAGTAACGCCACCAAAAATGAGTTGAATCCAGAAGTTCCAGTGCCAACTGAGATATTGGCCAATGAGACCCCCAAATATGGGCCCGATAGTAGTACCACCGACAGATGAAAGCACAACGTAGGCCACTGCAAAGCCCTGATCATTTGGCTCCCACATGTCCGCAGTCATACCTAGTGTAACCGACCCCCCAGCAGAAGATAGACCGCCCAAAGCGCGACAAACTATGATGGTGCCTAGATTAGGCGCTAAGGCACAAGGAATCTGCCATATATTGACTAAAAACAGACTGAGTTGCATAACCGGCCATCGACCGAATTCCTCGCTCCAAGGTGCCCACAACTCGCATCCAAACGCATATAAGACAAGAAAACTCATCTGTCCGCATCGGGCAGCTTGCTCACTAACGTTGAAGTGTTCGGCAAGCAGTGGCACTGCATTCGGGTAGACACTAGTGTTGAAGTTCATGGACATTTGCACTGTGAATATTACAGTCAATATAGTCCATTTTTTCCATGTCGGGAAACTATATCCGAGTTTATCGTAGCATTCGTCCTCTGTGAGTTCGCGTTTCCCGTCCGGTCGTTCTTTGGTCGTTAATTCATTATCACTGCCTTGGCTGGGTGCATCTTCGTGAAAGCTGTGAGTTGGAGGTGAACTTGAGGGGGTTTCTTTCTCTCCTGTGGAATCGTTTGGGGACTCCTTTTCTTCGGAACCTGGGCTAATAGGTTCTGTGGGGAAAGAATTGACGGACATCAGGAAAGTGGCTCGTAATGAACCTGGGATAAGGTAGCAAAAGGGTCAAGTGGAGATAGCTAGGAAAACATGGACCTTGGGTAATGGATGGTAGGCCGTTGGGAGAAATGGAACTCGGGATAGATGCGATATAAATGCAGTCAAAACGGCCGTCTTCGGCTACAGGACTACGAATCTACGTCATATATTCATAGGTGTTGTACACAGCTTAATTCCCAACGTTGACCGATAGTTGATTCCGATTCCACCTCCGTCAGCTCCGTTATTCCCGAGGAAATACAATTGCCTAGTTATATGTTAGGCTATATTAGGTACGGCTACACGTCAGTTGGACTTTTACCCTAAATAGTACGCCATATGGATTATCAGAGCCAACGAGTCCTTGGCGAGTCAATTCACGATACTCTTGAGTCGGACTTGCCACATGGTCTTACGCTTTGGGCAATTGTTAGGGCTATGCGCCTGTCGGTTGGCCGGATCAGGTATCTCCGGCGTCTACATGCTCTAGTAACCAATTAGCCTGCTAGGCTCCAGTCCTGCTTGTTTAACAGGCGGCACAATATCCAATCAACGTGCTATATGAAATAGCCGATCTATCCGAGCCAAATCTTGAGCAGACTTAACGTCATGGCGGCTTGGCGGCCATGGCTTCAAGGGCTTTACTACAGAGTAGACACAACCGCCACGCACTATGACATCGATACCTTTGGGGGATCAGGTTTTTTGAGCAGTCGCGTTGTGTCAAGTATATGCTATCATCACGCTGTTCGTCGTTCATGGTTCAAACAAGTCAAAAAAGGTCATACGCCAGAGAAGATCACGAGGTTAGCGCTCTCGCCATTGCTAGCCCTAACCCGAACAAGTATTTCCGTGAAATGGATTAGTGTTAACGTCAAAACCGTGGACTAAAATGATTACACGACTTCAATTTACTCAATTTCCCGATTTGTTACTCAACCTAGCACCAAGTTAATCGTACGTTCGTTGCGACTTCGGCCTTGCAGCTTGACATTTTTAACCCTAACCCTACGTAGAAGCGGAGATTATCTGAGTTGCAGATCAGAGAATAAAGACCAGAATCAGCTCTTTAACGATAGATGGTTAGGTCGAAACTGCATGATGGGTTACCACCACACAACGGTGCATAAAGTGTTTGGTCTCGGTTACATGACCTGGTCAAGGGCCTACCTACATACCTACGTACTTGATTTTTCCTGACGCCCCGGGACTTGCCTGTTCCGTTTGAGTGCTCACCCTGACGCCGCTTTTACTCCCTAGGTAGAAGTGAGCACGACCCTCAGCGCTGTGATCAGGTCAGTAAGCACTTACATAAGCTCCTAGACATTAACTTAGTTAACTAGGTTAGTTAAACACCAGACAACGACGTAGACATTGGGCAGAGCCCTGACGACCGCTTAGACGGCGCTGGCGGGTGTACATACGCGGTTCGAAAGCCAACTGTCGAATTTTCCAGATAGTTTTCATTCATTCATTCATCCATTTCCTTTTCCGTAGGTGTTTTGGTTTATATGTTTTCAGCAATGGATCAGACTATGCAGGCGGCGCTGGGGCCCTAAGCGGTAGCCTAATAGCGGGTCTAACCAGTAAATAGGGGATATCGGAACGTTTACCTTCATTCGAAGTCAAAAAATTCATAAAGTGAAAAGGATGTGCTTTTCCACCTGGCACACACGGCGGTTGTCTCTATTTTTACATAGTAGTTCAACCGCCTTCGTCAACAACAGTCTTTTCTTCTTTATTTATTGCAGAGACATACCTAGGGGCAATGATGAAATATAAAGATCTAAGCATCTTCAGTAACCCTCCACGAGTTCTGCTTATTGGACTGGGCCCTTTTGCAACGCGAGCATACATATCACACCTGGAATCCCTTGAAGCTCATGGCCGTGCCAAATTGATGGCGGTGGTTGATATAGAAGCAAATGAGCATGCCCTAAGAAAGTACCAACAAGTCGTAATCAAAACTGTTGAGTTGATTTTTGTGCCTTACTTCACTTTAGAGATGGCCGGGCCTATTAAGTTGATATTGACAGACCTTGTTATATGGTTGCAGATTTCATGTGTCATGGACAAGCCTGTGATCATCAGGGGAATCTCAACTGCACAGATGCTCCCTGATACATTCTTAGTTGTCAAAGATGATATTAGTAAGCATCCCTATTGCCTTACCACAACTAACTAACGTATTTCACTACCGAGCCGGCCACACTACCGAACCGGCCACCTCTCCGGAAAATAACTCTCTATATTGATTTACCATATTACAACGCGTCAAAATGCC
>LHCL01000098.1:0-96325 GCA_001305275.1 Talaromyces verruculosus
TTTAATTATTATGTGGTGTTGTAAAGCTTCAAAATATTCTGTACAGTAAGCCGTTGAAATTATTCCTCAGGTAGGGTTATTCCTGAGGCGGTGAAGGACGGTATTTCACCCGTAAGCGGGTCGCCGCAGTGCGGTATCACCATCAGGACGACAACAAATGCGAATGCAGAGTGAGGAGACAGTGGTCCAGGGACTGGTGGACTGCTCAACTGAAGGACCTATGGCGGGAACTGTAAAGGAAAGTTGGGGGCGCATTTCATAATATTTCATATGCGTCAAAAGGCGAACGCATATGTCAAACATGTCAAACAGGTAAGAAAGGTAAGAAAGGTAAGATCAATAATACCGCGCAAAGGAGCAATATTCAGTGCTGTTTTGACCTTTGCAGAGGCATCACACAGGTTTCAAAAAGCCGCGCCCCACCTAAACCACACAACAGAACTATAGGCACATAACCAAAGGCCGTGGGCGACTCCAAGTTCGTCGATATGTAATTGATCATTGTAATAAGATAGGTGGAGATAGCTAGAGTTGCACCTGCATATCGCGTCGGCGAGACAGCAGTGTATTAATATACATAGTAGGTACGCACACACGCACAGAGTGTGAGAGCCGATCAATCGAGATTATCACGACATACCTCGCCCCGATCATCCCTTCCTGTCTTCCCCTCAACGCATATCTGTAAGTATGCGCCACCAATAAGCAGAATGTAACCACGATCGGGAAGTTTATCTTTATTGGCAACTGTCATGGACTTTTATCGCCAAGATCTCTTGATCAAAGCTTGGGCTTTCGAAGTTCCTTCCGGGACACTGCCTTGATTTGGTAGGTGATTTACATGATGCTGGGTTCTTGATAACACCGTCGTATTCCGACGGCACTATAGAGTAGCGGGTCATCAGACTCGTTTTTAAGACATTTATCGATACATTGAAGTCTACTTGCCGTTATATTGTTATATTTAGATGGGATGTAGATATCCCACGGTTGTCAGAATGAATGAAAAAGTCCTTCCTCAGTAATTAAGGCCTTCGCGAAAGTACTAATGTGGTACCAAAAGTGGTTCCTGCCTCTATTGGCGGCTGGGGTTAGAGCTGCTCCTGCAAGCACAACCAAAGACAACATCTCATCTGTCGTGAAGAATGGCGTCACATATACCGTCTTTGAGCATGCTGCGACCGGCGCCAGGATGGAGTTTGTCAAGAACTCTGGAATATGCGAGACCACCCCGGGTGTAAATCAGTACTCGGGATATCTCTCCGTCGGGAGTAACATGAACATGTGGTTCTGGTAGGTGTCGTTATGTATCAATTCATGGTTCTTTTTTTTGTCTAAGCAGATAGGTTCTTCGAGGCGCGAAACAACCCCCAACAGGCTCCACTGGCTGCCTGGTTCAACGGTGGTCCTGGATGCTCCTCCATGATCGGCCTTTTCCAGGAAAACGGTCCCTGTCACTTCGTTGACGGGGCCACCACTCCCTCGTTGAACGAATACAGCTGGAATAACTACGCCAACATGCTATATGTTGACCAGCCCATCGGTGTTGGTTTCTCCTACGGCACGGACAATGTGACTAGCACGATGACTGCTGCGCCATACGTCTGGAAGCTGTTGCAGGCGTTCTACGCACAGTTTCCACAGTACGAAAGTCGTGATTTCGCCATCTTCACCGAGGTAAGTCACCACTTCAAGGCAACCAGCACTCACTAAGTATTTAGTCCTATGGGGGACATTACGGCCCCGAATTTGCCGCATACATTCAACAGCAAAACGCCGCTATCACAGCAGGATCTGTCTCAGGTGAAAACATCAACTTGATTGCTCTTGGTGTTAACAATGGATGGATCGACTCTGCAATCCAAGAAAAGGCTTATATAGATTTTAGTTACAACAACTCTTACCAGCAACTCATCGACGACTCGCAGCGCACAAGCCTCCTGAGCGCCTACAACAACCAATGTCTCCCTGCTATCCAACAGTGCGTGCGAACAGGAAGCAATTCCGACTGCCAAAATGCGGATAGCGTTTGCTATGATAACATCGAGGGACCAATTAGTAGCTCGGGTGACTGGGACGTCTATGATATCCGGGAGCCGTCGAATGACCCATATCCACCTTCGACATATTCCACTTATCTCTCCAAATCCGCTGTTGTAAAGGCTATTGGTGCGCAGACCAGCTATCAGGAGTGTCCAAATGCGCCGTATTACAAGTTTGCGTCCACTGGTGATAGTAAGTCTCAGTCTCTACCTGGTTGTCTTAATGCAGGATCTGACAAGGTAGACCCTCGATCTTTCCTCTCTACACTCTCCAGCGTGATCCAGTCCGGCATCAACGTGCTAGTATGGGCCGGCGACGCTGACTGGATCTGCAACTGGCTCGGCAACTATGGGGTCGCCAATGCAGTGAACTTTTCAGGACAAGCAGAGTTTGGCGCGAAGAACCTAGCATCATACACGGTCAATGGTGTTGAAAAGGGCATGTTCAAGAATGTGGACAATTTTTCGTTCTTGAAGGTGTATGGAGCCGGACATGAGGTTCCTTACTACCGTGAGTCCCTTGTCTATAATATATCTTGAATGGGTGCTAATTGATGTAGAACCTGAGACAGCGCTGCAGGTATTTGAGCAGATTCTTCAGAAGAAGCCAATTGTCCCAACTTGAGGCTTGCGAACCATGTGCTATTCACTGCCAATGGTCTAGTTGCTTCCCTACTTAAACAAGGCAGAATGATACATTATCGTGATATTGGAATATAATGTTTTAGTATAGTACTACTAACTCGTCTTTCTCAAGAAGATGTGTAAAAGATACACGGTTGGACAAGTAGTATCAAAACACTGGGCAAATTTCAGTTGGTCGAGGAACAGAACAAGAGGTAACCTTAAGTTTAAAGTTATTTTGTTTTTAAAATCCTGTCCAATCGCTCGCGGGCCGCTCGTTGCTGTCTATACTGAAATAGCCCACACTTCGGAGACGCTCCCGCACTTCGTGGAACTTGCTCACATTTGCCTTTTTTTCAAATAAGATATCGATCTCCAGGTAACTCAAGCCGAAGGTTTCAGGAAGTCTATAGTAACACCAGATGAGGCAGAAAATAGTTGTCCCAGCGAAGAAAAAACAAGATTTCCCCTTCCAATTCCAGTCCGTGGCGCTCAGCATGCGAGGAGTCATCCAGTTAATCAGGATACCCGCTAGATTGTATGCCGTTCGAGCCAAAACAACTGTTTTTATACGTAGGCGGGTCGATGGGATTTCTGCAACAAGAACGTAGCAGACCGGCCCTATTGTCATATCATAAACAGCTGTTAGAATCAAGAGCAAGGACCCGAGAGTCCATAGTTGACCGCTGGATGTTGGTAGTGAACCTATGATGCCTCCAATTAGAAGAATCACAAATAAGGCACATAAACCGACGATGTAAAGTCTGCGACGTCCGAAGCGCGATAAGAGATACCAAGAAACCACAGATCCTATTATAGCCAATCCGTAGATGCCGAGAGAGAGATCGAATGCCTTGTTCACATCAAATCCAGCTTGTTCGTAGAACGTCGTCGCCCAACCCGTCAAGCTCGTACCACAAACCTGTTGCGTGACCCAGACCATACACGCAATCTCAGTTCGTCGACAATCGACCCCCTTGAATGCATCAATGTATGATGTGCCGCCGTCGTTCCTGTTCAAGTACATTTCAATCTTGTTCGTATAGTCCATCATTGCTACTGTTTCGTCGACGTTGACTTTACCCTCCGCAATTAACCTTTTTAACGACTTTCGTGCCTGAGGTTGTCGTCCATGTTGCATGAGCCACCATGGAGATTCTGGGGCGAACAAGACACTAATCAGGATAGGCACTCCAATAGCCCACTGAAGCGCAAAAGGAATGCGGTATGACCACTCGGTCGTATTGTTGACTAGGTTTCTCAGTACTCCCGTTGCGAGTAGCTGGCCCCAAATCCAGCACAAGTTGATATTACTGAGCAGGTAAGCACGTAGCTTTGCAGGCATCACTTCGGCAGCGTAGGTCATAGATAACGTCTGAAAGACACCCCAAGGAATCCCACACAATATCTCGGCTGCTAACAACATCTGGATATCTACTGCGAAAAACAGCAGATTAATGCAGAGAAAAAGGAAGACTAGTGACGAAAACAACGTCCATCGATAGCCGATCCGATCAGCGAGAAAGCCGTTCATAAGCAAGCCAAATATTTCTCCAGCTTCCGCCCCAGTGGTTAGGGCAAATTGCCATTTCGAAGAAATTTGATAACCTGCATCATCAATCGGTTTTCCATATGCTTGTTTAAACGCTGGAAAGGTAAAGAAATAGAAAATAAGAATCGTATCAAATCCTTCCATAATCACAGTCGAAGATAATACAAGAGACCAGGCCATCGCTTTGGGGTACAAGCGACAACCGCGCAAAAAGCTCATCTTTTGTTCTGATCTCATGGCTTGTCGGGCTGGGGAGTGTAGGGGTCGTAATCCAGGTAATACCATGGAAAGCTGATCAATGAAGAGCGAGGTATCAGTCCTACTAGAGCTTGTGCTGATCGGGCTGGTTGGGTCCTCATTAGAATGGTGTGAGCATGTCTGCTTTCCCCCCATCTCAATCCCAGCAGACTGCGTTGTGGTGACTTCGATGTGCTGGGATGGATGCTCGTCGTACGAACTATTCGACATGGTGGCACAATGAGGGCGACTCCCTTGCGAAGTCGAAATCATGGTGTCGGTCTGCAGGCGAAAAGTGAAACAAGACTGTTTGATGTGGCCCAGGATATATAAGCTCCTTTCTCATAGGTAGGCCCTTCGCACTCCAGAAGAGTAGCTATAAGCCAGCACAATACTCTTACATTTGAAAAAACGGTCGAAACAGCCTCGGTCAATACTTTCTCAAGTTCTCACTATCATGGATCACGCATGCTAATAATATACGATCATAAGTTTCGCCCCGCAAAAAGCACCCGTTAAACCACGGCTCGGGTTTGTGATAACAACTACACCGAACTAACATCGTCGATAGTTTAAATTGTTGACCAATTATCCAACTGTATCCATTGATATCAAGGAAGATCTAGACCGCCCAAATCCCTGGATACATGAGCTTGGGGATAGACATAATTCCTCAATCTAACAAGCATGGAGCAAAGCAGATGATTAGTGTGATGCTTCCCGCCTGCATTTCATTATGTGTATGATTGGCCACAGTGTTGGATAAGCTTATGTCGAGTCAATTTCAGGGTTGGTAGCGAATTCCCACGGAAGAAAATTCTTAGCAGACGAATGGTTTGCCAGTTAGATTACCCAACCACACAATTTGTCCGCCACTCTATTGTACATCCAAAGCCATCTGCCTTTTTAACGCGGGGTGACGTCAACGATTTCAATCATGAGATCTTGTTGGGACACTTTCCATGATTTTATTATATAAGATGTAAGAATTCTCTTGGAGGCGGTGTAATTAATTCCGGCACCCCATTTCGGTTCCGTGGTGCAGCCAGTACTCAGTGGTTTCATGACAGTGGCTCTCCTGAGCCGACAGGAGTGCCAGCTCTGGTGATGGCTAGGCAGTTCCTGCCCGCGGGTCTTGTGGTAAATCTGAATAATAGATAACTTAGCAGTAGCTACTATGTAATCAGCATGTAATTAGCAAAATTACATAACCTATGGGTTTAACCGTAACCTATGGGTTAGGCATAACTATAACTAGAGCAATCAAAATGGCTGTGGTAAGATCTGCAGGACAGCTACTGCTTTTAGTAATTTCAGCTTGACAGTCCAATTCTTCCCATGCATAGAATGGGACGGTAATCATTTATTTATTACTATATTCCCATGGTAATTCGATTACCAGAATTATCAGACAAACAATGGCCCCTCACAACATTATTAGTTCTTATTCTTCCTCCTCCAAGTTTCTCCTCCTCTTCTTTTAATCATAGTTTCTTTATTATTTCTTCTTTTTAGATCCATATATCGAATTAGTATCAAACACTATCATGTCTTGGTCTTGGCTTGTTAGCAATCGGTTCGAGCGTTCGGTTGGCGAAAACGAAACGCTCATCAAAATACTCGCTGATAATTCAGCCGCGAGCACTGGGCGATCAACGTGGTCACCACGGTCACGCCCATAGGCTCTATCGCACAGGTCGATTTGACACCTCTCTTCCGCGAAGCCTGGAGGGGCCTGCGATTTACACACCCGACTATTGCTGCACATCTCATGGACGAGGCCAAATTGCTCTACGACGTTCCAGATAAGGCAACACTCGCCGAATGGGCACCACAGACTTTCAGGGTAGTTGATAACAAGACAGTCGAGGAAGTCACCGCTTCTACTACTCCGAACCCTATGCAAAATGACATATTTGACGTGCCAACTCCTAGGCCATGCACATCACTGGCAGCTTGATTCTTATGGATGACTTCTTTGATTTTGCCAGTCGGTCTGTTCCTAGAGATGCTTCGTCTGCCGTGGGGAAAAGTGACCAGCCGTCTGGCACCATCCACCATCCATTGAGGAGGCAGCGGACCTTCTCTCCACCAATCCCTCCGCAGATGCTAAGAAATTGGCCCAACAAACCGCTGCAGGTCTCGGTCATACCGTAGGGGCTGTTTGAATTGTTTCTCAAGCCGCGGCCGAGACTGTACCAGGTGGAACTCGTATCTCCTGCCTTCAACTTAGCGAGCAAGAGACCAACGCCGTGGTGAAAGCCTGCAAAGCCATGCAAGTTTCAGTCACAGCAGCAGTGCATGCTTCGTTTGCTGGAGCCAACTATGCACTAGCTGCTCCCGAAGATGAAAATATAAATTACACCAGTACCATCCGCTTCAGCTTCCGGCCTTCCCTGCCAAAACTATATTCTGGACGCGAGCATGCTAGCACTATCTTCACTAGTGGCTGGACGTTTCCCGTTTGTTGAATCATCATAGGCAGAGCGGGCAAAGGCATATCATGATGAGTACCGCAAGGGGTTGACTCCGGAATTCATCTCAGCCCATCGCGAGTATGCGATAGGATTCTGCAATCTTCTTTGAAGTATGCCTGACGGGCTCCCTTCACCAACCGACGTGGATATCAACAGCTTCGGTATAGTTGAAAAAAATGTTGGCCAGGGAGAAGGGAACCCCGGAAGTCGACCAAGTTTCCGGCGGCTTGGAGATTGGGAACAGGCAGTGTGTTTGCCATGTGTGGACTTTTCGAAATGAGTTATGCTTGAATTTCGTCTACAATGAGGCCTTTTACGAAAAAGTAACCATGGATGCTTTTGTTGGGATCATCAAGGATTTACTACCTCAGGAATCGTCCGTTTAAATGAAACCAACCCGTCCAATAAAAATGGCAATGACCATGCTCATGCTGCATTGAAATTCATCGCACTTGGATTCCTCCCGTTAGAGTTGACCCCGCAAGAAAAAGACGTTATCTGGCACTAGCTAGGTAGCCTCTCGGAATCATTGCGTACTAATTGATAACTAATAGTATTGACTCCTCGAATACTATTTTTACGATGGTAACTGTCGTTTTTAGGTAATTGGCTAAATGGGTTACTGAGCTACTTAACTATCTAGAGCTCCTATGGACACCGCGTGGCATATGAAAAGCGGAGAAGAGAAAATAGATCTCATTAGGTGTGCTCATCATCTCACCCAATAAAATAGAATCCTGTGGATTGGCTTCCTGCGAAGGTTCTAGCTCTTCTTTACTCCAAAATTGGTCCACGGGTGCCAATCTCGTCAACATGACAGTCTGTGTTGTTGCGGTGCATCATTCGATATTCGGACAATCCCGTCCCATGGTGCAATTGCGTTCATTTCGTCAAGGTTCTGTTGAGTCGTCAGAATATGCTGTCGGTGACCTGGCGAGAATAAGGGGCCTTGCGTGTAGTGGCGACGCGGAAACCATGCCAGTAAATTTGGCGTGCGAACTCGAAGATGTGCGTGACGTTATCGAAAGAGCACCGTTTGTATTTTACCCATTTGATCGAACTAATGTCGGACCAGGTGGTTTCCTAAGTCAGGCCGGCTCCCACTTTGGCGACTTTTTATTTGGCTGTATGAAAGGCCAGAGGTTCTGGTCTGAAGTATTATCCAAGCAACGATGGGGGAGTGTTGAACTTAAAATATTTCACAAATGAAAATAATAAGTACCACAATCCTTCGAGCTTTGGACATATGTACACTAAGAAGTGAGGGTATTAGTATGGTAGTCATGATCAAGTCGATAATGGTGCTTGCGATAGAAGTGCCAATGCAGGGCAAGTACAGCCTGGAACAGTAGTCCAAGCTGCTCGAAGGGGTGAACGTTGGAAGGTAGCGCTTATGGATATCTTGCGAGACATGTCGGCTACTAGAGATGCCTAACCAGCGTTGAGCGCATACCATATCGCAAACATCAGTGTCTCATTCTCAATCGTCGAGTCTATTCTCATATCTAAGTATGCGTCTATTCTAAGTCAGAATTAAATGACACGTTCACAAGTCAAACAAAGTATATCTACAAGAATCCACAGATGACCATGCACCTAACTGAACAGAATCTCTCAAAAGCCGCAGTCTATAGCCACAAGGCTTCGTGGCAACCAAAAAAGGGGGTATTGTTGGGTATCCTCGATAGGTCGCAAAACACAGTTTTGAACCTCATCGCTCACGTGTCTTCTCTCTGACAGACTTATTTGGATGCGCTGGTATCATTAGGGCTGCTGCTGCCGCCACCAATCTCTACTTTTTCGTTGTCCGATGCAGAGCTTTGATCCGAGGCGCCAAGGCCCAAATCAAACAGATGTTGTTGGATTTCTTCGTGACTGAGCTTAGGTAACTCTTGGGCAATCTGGAAGGGCCATTTCTTCTCGACATGCGCCTTAGCGAAGATGATGTCAACCTCCTCCAGATCACGACCAGCGGTTTCAACGTAGAAGAAATAAGCAAAGGGGATGGCAACAAAGTTGACCGCGGCAAAGAATAAGTAGATACCCCAGGCACTCCTGTTGGAGAAAACTGGAGTAAACATGACGACGGCAAAGTTGCAGATCCAGTTGACGCAAGTCGAAGCGGAGGCTGCCATAGTACGAGTGCGGAGAGGGTTAATTTCCGGGGGATAGATCCAGGGCAGAGGCAGGGTAGTGAAGGCAAAGAAGACGATAAAGAGGAAGATGCCGACTACAGCTCCCTTGGCATTCTGCTCATTGTCATCGATTAGGCAGCCCATGGTGATAATGAAACTGAGGCCCTGACCTAAAAATCCGATCAAAAATAGGTTTCGGCGACCGACCTTCTCAACCATGAAGAAGGAGGGGATGGTGGCGAGGGCATAGACAGTAGCGAAAACACCGCCCAGAACCAGAGGAAGCTTGCCGGTCATGTGTAGGTTGTTCTTGAACAGTAGTGTGGAATAGTAGATAGCTGCGTTACAGCCAGTGAATTGCTGGAAGAACTGACCAGAGCAACCGATCATCATACGTTGAAATTCCTGGGTCTTGCCGAAAGTGAATAGAGTACTCCAGCTGCCTGCCTCGGCACCCTGAAGGGCCTTCAGGTCAGCCTGCATCAGGTTGAAATCTCTCAGCACATCCTCAGCATCTTCAGTGCTGTCATTTAGCTGGGCCAGAACATGGAGGGCCTCCTGGGTTCTGCCGTGCATGATGAACCAACGTGGTGACTCAGGCAGCATCAAAGCCCCAGCAACGACGAGGATGGCGAAGAGAATCTGGAAAGCCACGGGGAAGCGCCACTGGACCGAGCTTTGAACGTAGGAAAGACCGAAATCAAGCCAGTAGGCGATGAAGGTGCCGACAGCAATGATAGCACCCTCGAAACACACGAGGAAGCCACGGTTGTGGGCACGGGAACACTCCGATTGCCACACGGGAATAGTGGCAGTGTCCATGCCGTTTCCAACGCCAGAGATAACGCGGCCAACGACAAACTGCCCCAAACCCCAGTGGGGCTCGAAAGAACAGGTCGAGATCACAGTCCCGAGAATCATCAAGAGACCACCAGCAACCAGGAGGGGAGTGCGGCCGATGCGTTGACCAAAGCAGAGGGTGAAGATAGCACCAAAGAAACAACCAATCTCGTAAGAGGAGGTGACACCACCTTGCAAGACGGAGACATGCATAGAAGAACCATCGAGGACGGGAAATTCGGACACGAACTGGTCACCAGAGATGATACCAGACATCAGACCCTGGTCATAACCGAATAGAGAGAAACCGACGACGGAGGTGAAGGTGATGGCCAGATGGAGGCTCTTGCCTCGGAGGCCGGACGTAGTTGTCCACATTTTCTTTTTATTTTTCGACTTTTTTTGAGTCTGTCTTTCCCGCCAACCTCTTAAGAAATAAGCACAAGAGTGAAAACAATGAATTGAAAAAAGAGAAATGAAAAATGTGGGAAAAGATACGGGGAATGCGGGCGTAGAAATAAGGGCACACTCGGGAAGAGCTTTTGCGGGCATTCCGAGCAAGGGCATCGCCGATCCACACTTGGATGCAGTAAACCAACCTACAGGCTGGGCATGACGACATATATAATTGAAGCCAAATAATATGAGGTGATGAGATGCATGTGCCTGCCCCTTTAGGGCGCTGCCATGTGGTGCTTGTGGGTGTTATGATGAGCAATTACTGCCAATCACAGAGCAAGTGCGAAGAGATTTACAAGTTTCGCCGGGTTCGATGACCATTATACAGGCACCGCCAATCAATATTTACATCCAAGCAGGCCGATCATACTCATAGCCCTATGAAAGTTGATCGAGATATGGGACCGTCCCCAGTCTTCTCCAGCAGCGGAGTGGCGCAAGCCACCATTCGCTGACAGACATTTCACTGGTGCACTCTCCATTCTAAAGGAACAAGCTCCACATCATTTTTAACCAACATCTCACGCAGCCGGGAGTGGCATATCTAAACCAATGACGACCACGGCATCTTAAAACCGCTCTTCGCTAAATCTCGCTCTGCCCCGCACCAACAAGAGGCCTGTCGTATGGAAATTTGTACGGAGTATACTATAGTACCCACGTAATCTCTGAATGTGGGCCTTGGGGCGGCTTCTCGTTTTCATCATACGTAGGTCCGACTGGTTGAAATTAGAAAAGTAACGGAGATTGTCGACCCGATGGTTTGCATTAGAGGGTTAGGACTCGGGATCGGCAAGACTTGAGCTTTCCCGCGGATTGAGATGGATAATGGATTATCATTAGGAAAAGGAACACTTGAAACGACACTGACGGAGACTGAGAGGGGGCACAATATACATAGTAGTGTCTTTCCTCTAGGTTACCTAGGTTGTAGTGGTAGTACTAACGCAGTACTACGTATGTATGCTCCATCTCAGTCTGCTCGGAGAGGATAACCCTAAGGAGATGGAGACCTACCCCACCGCATCAAGCCCGGTACGTAATGCAGAAAATTCTGAGCGGCAAACCTCGGCTTACTTTCCGCGCTCGGAACGATCTTAAATCAGCACTTATCCGATAAACCACTCAGCTACATCCCACTCTGACAGCAGGAACAGAGTGCTCCGTATGTACATAGTACGTTCTCTGTAGTGAAAATACGTGACCAGATTAGTATTACTAATTAGGCGCTCGGACTAAGCCGTGTATTCAAACAAGCAGAGTACTCGGTGCTCGGAGTAATTATTCACCGAATAGCACTAATCTGATCAGAATACGAACAAGATACGAAAAATACGTCTTTAGCAGTCCCGCCCTCCAATAAGAAGTCTGCAACATAGGGGTTTATTGTAAACAATCACGTGCCATACGAGCGAATACGGAACGTTCGCACGGTTACAAATCGTTACCAAACAACCCCACGAGTACAGTTGGTAACTTGGTATTTGGTTTGGTAGTTAGATGCCTAGGTAATCTTTCTATTTTCTGTTTATGCGTGATTTTAATGATCATGGCTGTACGCTACCAATAGCAATCGTTACGGATTCCAACAGTGCTACGGCCGCTCAGCCATCTAAATCCGAAACTGGTCACTAAATGCGGGATCGTTCGTTAAGTCCAGGCGTACTTCTAGCAAAGCCAGTCCGTTCGAAATATATAGCATGTAGCTTTGATCTTGTAAAAAAGATATCCAAGGTCAATTATGCCTATATATCTCAGCCTGGTGCTGCATCTAAATTCTAACATAAGCCTTTGGTTGATTGTCCAGGAAACGGCCTACGCGCAAACACGCTCAGAAATATATAACCAGTACCGACAACCCCGTGGTCGATGGGTCCATGAGATCTATCCTTCCCACGTTAATCCATTATATAGCTCTTTCTTCTCGCGCAGTTTCAAACACGCTTCCCTTCCTGATAAGCAATTGGTTACACATCGACTAATCTAAGCCGCCATCAACCGCGCGGTCTGGCAAGACACATTTGGTGTACCTAGGATACCGTGAGAGTTCACTCGCTACAAATGACGAATTTGGCGACCACAAGGTGCTGATCAAGGTTCATGCCTGGGCCATCAATCCCTGTGACCATATACTCCAGGATAGGAATATGTCCAAGTACCCCATTATTTTGGGTTGTGACGTCGCTGGAGTCGTCAAGACTGTGATTCCGAGCTCCACAGCCGCCTCCCAGTTCCGCGTTAGTGACAGTGTCTTAGGCTGTACCGCAAATAATAAGTTTCAAGACTATGTAGTCTTCGACAGCAAACTGATGACTAAAATTTCGGACGACATGGTGTACCGTGATGCGGTTGTTTTTGGCCTATGTAGTGCTACCAGTGATATGTTTTTGTCTGGAAAGGACTACCTTCACCTCGACTACCCTATGATCGGAGCGGCCAAGAAAGGGCAATCTGTGTTGGTCTGGGGAGGCAGCTCTGCCGTTGGCAGCAATGCTATTCAGCTAGCTACGGCCGCAGGCTATGATGTGATTACTACCTGTTCGAAGAAGAACTTTGACTACGTCAAGAGCCTTGGCGCTGTCAATGTGTTCGACTATACGGATTATTGAAGTGATTGGGAGAGTCCCCGCGGAGCTTGACAAAGGTGAATGTGCCGGTATTTTCATGGCAGCTGGTTTGAAAGATGGCAATACCGCAGCATGCGAGATTGCGTGAATGTGCAAGCAGAACGTACGAAGTCATCTTGTTCCCCCCTCTTGTTCACAAAACTGACACAATTCCTCCTTGCTTAACCTCGCATCCTCTATATAGAACTATCAAGAGGCTAGAATTCAAGCACTAGGATACATCATTGTTGCATAGATCCACCCAAGTTAGTAGGTAGTGCACTTTGAAAATTGTGGTTGTAAACACCTAGAGACGTAGATAATTCAGTCCACATGATCTCTCGAGCTCCGGGGTAGGCGACGGTAACTGGTGATGGCGAAGTGCCGGTGGTGACTTCAAAGTATAATTATATTACATTTAATTTTGAAAAATAATCTGGATGATGGTCACATGTGTCCGGTTTCCACGACAATATGTTGCTGTTGGAATGTCAGAATTACTACTAAGAGCCAATTCTCATATCTTGCACTATATAAAGAGAGAAAGGCACTCATGATGTCTCGGCTACCTCGTCATCTTGACTGAATATCCTGAAAAACAAAGTCCCAGGAAAAGTCTATTCGTTCAAGGAAATCTGACAAAGAAAAATGAAGGGTTTCCTGTTTTCTTTCTCGCCACAGGCATGGCTCAGGCAGTGGCACACTATACAAGCCAGAATGGGGTTAATTACAAGATCAAATGACCCAGCATGGATCAGAGCTGCCTGTTGAGCTGGGTAGCCGGCCCATTTATCAACTAGCGGATCTGTGAAAATTGATTCTCCTGGAAAAACCCCGCGGAATAACGTCCAGTCGTCATCGTTGAACTGGTGTGGCATGGCTAATGTCAACCCGCCTTCTGGTTACTGGACCAACGGGGAGGGCATCTGGAACGTTCTTCATATCTCCCTACGCAGCGGCCAGACTAATACAAATCAGCCTTCAATTGCACAATGGGTGGGTATTGATGGCGATGGTTGTGGCACTGGTCTGATTCGAGGCGGTACTGTTTCAGAGGTTCGTTCACTGCTTGTCTAAGTCCTGCTGTGATTCTGATCCATTTTCTTTTTGATTCTCGATCCAAGTACGGACCGCTGACAATTCAATAACAGATCATGAGCGATGGCTCCCAGTCAAACTCTGCTTGGTGGGAATTTGTACCTGACGCGTTGGTCGCAATTAACATGAAGGGTAATTGAATCTTGCAGTTCAACTTGCGAGAATCACTTTTTGGATCCATGTTCTACTGGCTAACATATGGAATTCTAGTCAGTATTGGGGACCAGATCACTGGCAAGATAACCATTACCTCCACAACAAGTGGTATAGTGTTAGTATCCCAAACTTGGTTTGATGATAGATCGGTTGCTAACAATACTACATGTAATAGCGAGATTCACAACTCCAACACCGGAGTCGATGTGTCTGTGGTTATTACCGGTGGCCCTGGCCAACTTTGTAGCCATTCGGCAGAATGGAATTTAGAAGATCTAACTTCCAACGGTATTGTCCCTTTTGCTGAATTTCCAACAAGTTATTTTGCCTTGGCTAGCAGCACAACTAGCACTGGGACGTTGGTGGGCGCAGAAGCAGCGGAGGAGATTTATTTATACCAGAATGGCCAATACCTCTGCGAGGCCAGTTTTGACGCAGGGTATGATGGAGTTGTCGTCATACCAACCGCATGACCATACTGCGAGACTACCATCTCCTTGGTTCGATGGTCATTTGGGGCGCTTGGCCTCATTTTAAAACAGCGAAAGCTGATGGTTCATCCTAACCTCAGTGAACTCATTCCTTTATTACATAGCCTCTGTTAAAGTAGTTAAAGCCAGCTGTGCCTATGATCGATCAAACGAGGTTGATGCGAAGTCGATCAGCAGAAGCAGTTATTTGTATATGCCCTCATGCATTAGGGTTAGGATAATCCTTATCTGCGCGCACTTGGCTACTACCAGCAGCCCCACTCTGGCTGGCTTGTTGTGAGATGCGTAACTAACAGCCGCGTAGTCGGGCGGGAACCTAAGAAGTCTTTCAACTCGCTGCTGATTTTGGCGCTGCTGCGTTCCATCTTGTGCTGTAAATATCGACGCGTCTGCTGCAATCTTAGATATCATCCTCTGGGCCCGTGGCATCGAATGTCCATCCAGTGACCTAACTCTTTGCGTGATTGCGACACGGTTACCTAGGTATGGAGGATGCCGTACCACAGGGTCGCCGTCCAAGAGGAAGAGGTAAACAGAGACCCTGCGACTTTTGTCGACTGCGAAAGATTGCATGCATCATTCAATTCCAACCACCATGTCTAAAATGTAAGAAAACTGGGCGAAGTTGTACATTTGAAAAAGATCCACCGCCCAGGGCCCCTATTGGACTGTCTCAGTCAGATTACGAGGTAAACGGCCAGAGCGATTTATCTTTGGAACAGTTGCAAGTTTCATCGGGCTATGACTGGGCGGTTCCATCATTTTGGCGTGAGATGCCAAGCTCATTTGACGCAATGCACGATATGTACGCGCCTATGGGGCTTACATCCGCGATTGGGTCAGCAACTCCGGCCGATTCGTCTCATCGTGACAACAATGGCTCACTCTCGATACCAAATGACATTACAAATCAGACGACCCAATTTGGGTATACCGGCGACGGACTGTGCCAGGATACGGCCCGTTTATCGTCATCATCATCACACATTCTCGAGTCTACTTTTTCTTCTAGATATCTTGGGCTCACATCAGAGACCGATCCTATCCTACGGCAAAGATACCAATACGACGAAGCAGGATATCGCATTTCCAAACTTCGCGGATTTCGCCATTTGGATCTGAACGCAGATATTCCTCCTGTAATGCTCTTGACACCACTGCAAGTCTCCAAACAATTGGCCGATTGCGTGGTATCGGAGCCATCTTCATCCATTGTGCAGGATCTCTCGGCGTACGGAGAGATACTCATTGGCCTTTTTCATCGTTTTGTGGAACCTTACTACCCTATATTAAGATTCTCAAACCTGAAAGCAGACGACAAATGCAAGTCGCTTCTTGCGATGGTCTACAGTATGGCCTTGCCTTGGAGGTCATATGACCCAAATCTGCCTTGGGTTCAATTCAATGTCAAACCAATGACTCGCGCTCAACTTCCAGATCAAGACGCTATGCACCAGTTTGCATGGGTCGAGATATCCAGGGAAATGCATGCACCAGACTATTCAACGATCAGCGCATGTTTACTGCTCATGGAAAGGAAAAGGCCACATACTTTTGTTGCCGATAGCTCATTCGATACATGTCTTGTTTCTATGACAAAGTCTTTGGCTTTTTCATTGGGCCTACATCTCGACTGCGAGACTTGGAACATGAGCGTAGAGGAAAAATCCAGGAGAAGGCATCTTTGGTGGTTGGTGTATGTTCAAGACATATGGGTGTCTCTTGCTCACGGCCAGCCTCCCAATATCAAATCTGATGACTTTGATGTACCTTTGTTGTCATATAATCGGCATCATACTTCTCTAGGGAACTCAGCTATAAGCATGAACGATTCCACGGATGGAAAAATGGGAACTTCTGTGTTGTTTTCATACCTGTTAGGGCTAACTAGGATTTTACATGATACACACCAGTCGTTGTTGTAAGTAGATGCCAAGGTGAGAATACGACTCGAGCTTACAAATATAGTGCAATCCGGAGCGTCCAACGCTTGTCCGAAAATTTACATGCTACTCTGGATACGTTACAATCGCTCAAGGCACGGCTTTTGGGCTGGAAGACAAGCTTTGACCATCTAACGTATTTGGAAGCTGCCGAGGATCCCGATGATGCATTCGGCCTTGGAAGCTTGCTCGTGGCATATCAATATTGTCATGTGCTCATTTATCGGACCGCATTACGTGTTTTCAAGGGCGACGATCAATACGAGTCTCAGTATGAGGAAGCACTACAATTTGTCGAAAGAATGGTAGCCGATTTTTCCGCAATGAAACGTGCAAGCTTCGACTCATTCTGGTTTTCATGTAAGTCTGGGTTGCCTTGAATTACCACACTCCTCTAACCTCACAGGGTCTCGAGCACATTTTAATGCTATTTGCGACTTTGTGGTGCTTCTCCGTGCTATTTCTTACACTGCTGCAAGTCAGGAACGCGTCGAAGATCTTATGTCGAAATATCGCCATTGGCTGTGGATGCGCAGCAAATCATTCGAAGTTGTGCGAATGAGTCTGGTCCGTTTAGACTCCATCAAAGCCGACTTTTGTGTTTCGTGACATGTATAGTTCAATGTCTCTAGATCAAAGCATTCCTTAGCTAGAGTGAAAATTTGTTCTTGGAGTGGCCGAAAAATGGATGAGGGGAGGTTATCACGCAATCAAGGGGTGTTTTCTGTTGTTGTCTACAGTACTTGAAGATCGATCCACCAGAGTTTGGCCATCCATCAATAATGTCCAAGGGCACTGAAGCTTTCATTGCCATGGATGTCAATCATTTGGTTCCAAGAATTATCTCCCGTGCGTACAACGTTTTCATATCCAAAGATTATGAGTACTTTTAGGTTATCTAGGTAAGGCCGGGGTAACTATACACATGAAGATTCTTCACCAGTGGGCAGATCACGGACCTTAAAGAGACAGATGTGAGTTTTTTTGCTGAACTATTACTGGTTGACGACTAATTTAAGAACCTCGACCAAAATCCCGCCGTCATAGCTACATCTTTCTCGATCATCCCAAGGTAACATAGCTTGATTGACATAGCACCAAATCCGATCCCCCCATCAAAAATGCTTTCACATTCACCTCAATCGTATTCTCCAACTATATTTGAGGATAATTCTAACCGAATACATCTCGACAACGCGTCCAGTGGAAACCTAGGTATTAGATTTCGCAGCCACTTCCATCTTGATAGCGAATTTTCTCCATGCATGTTTTCCCTGGCAAGGGTTACCCGTTGAGACGTGCATTTCACCCTCTCTCAAGTCGTAGATGACACAAGCAACAGTCATGGTTTGGTCGCCACTTGATGCCGCTCCATATCGCTCAACGCCCTTTTCAGCATGTTCGCAAAGACTACGGGGATATGAAGCATGATCGGAAAATGCTGTTTTGAAGTCTTTGACAGTCAGAACATGTTGGCTAATCTGTTGACTGGAAGACAAATTCTTAAGATTAATGCCTGGCTGATCTTCTGGCGCCAAGTTCAATCGATCAACCACTTCGATCCTTCTAGCATTGTGCTGCTCAACAGGTGGAGTGGCTGGTGGTGAAAGGCTCTTTGTAGTTGAGACCTGTAATTTCTGTTCTTCTGTCCGGGATAAGGCCAGATCTTTCATCGAATAACGCAAGTAGGTCTTCAGTAACCGTGCGAGTCTTTTATCACGGAAGAGTGAAGAACCTCCGGGGTAAGTATCGATCGGCCCAGAGATATCTGCGTGGATCATGGCAGGGTGATTGTAGTGGTTCGCGTGTGTAATCAGAAGGTTATAGTTGTCGGGGCCATGGCCAATGTCGACGGCCTCAGGGTGTAGCGTATATTTGCGCGATGGTGTCAGTTCGATATCCATTGCCAGGTCTAGAGATGCCACCATCAGATTTCCAGATACATGGCGCGGGAACGTTGAAATAGCCTTCAGCCCAGCTGCAAAGTTAGGACAGTGAAGATACATTGAACGCGCAAGTGAATGCGGCAAACATGGACGGAATGGACTTCCATCCTCACTAGTCCACAGAGAATTGGCACACAGTCCAAGGCCACGAGAATTCATACCCGACCGTGCTAGTTGGCCAGCTTCTGTCAAAGCTATGATCCGCCTAGGCCCAGATGATGTAGCAGAATCGGGCTCATCTGTCGGATTCATGTGACTCTCAAGGACGATGATGGTGTCTAGATCGTGGAGCCAAGTTGACATGTCCCAGTTTTGCGCTACAATTGCAGAACCATCAGGGCCCAAGTAACTCACACTCGTACACTCGCCAACTTTGTGGCCCGTAAGTCTAGCCAAGTCATATCTTGCATTGAGCAGTAGCACATCCTGGAGCTCCACCAGCGCCCCAGACGCGATTCCTTTCATTTCCTCCAGGCCATCGGGGAACAAAGCCTGAATAGCTGGGAGATATGACTCATTGATGTATCTCACACAATCTTCTCTGGAAGGTAAAGAAGACGATGTCTTGTAACGATTGACGTTCGTTTGAATTTTACTCCGGGCCTGAGTGCCATGTGAAGTACCTCGCTCCCAAGGCGTCCCCGAGACAACAACATGCTGATAGTGCACAGGAATGTCGGTCATAATTCGGGGCAGAATAGAGGCTCAAATGTGGTGAGTTCAACGTTGAAGAGCATAAGACGATGGCTTTGGTAAATGGTTTGCTATTCTTTGACCGAGTTGCAATTCGATCTTGTTCCGAAAATTTATGGGAGAGACCGATAGTCTACCTAGGGCCTCTTCGCCTGCACCGCAATGGGCCGCCTCGAGTTAAGACTCTGCTCTACATTCTGCGACATTTTATTGGTGACAAGAAAAATCCATCACCGTTACTTGATACAAACGAATCAGGGCGGCGAAGGAAAAGCTTCTGCTGACGGCCACGCTAAGAGATGGCTTCGCCGTTGTGTCACCTACGGGCAATTTGTCTCAAACCTTGAATCAATCTTTCCCGTAATTTGTGCCATCACTCCAAGTACCGCGGCGAGGCTTCGCCGCTGATCATAGGTGCCCGCCGAATTCGAAGATATGCCTTCGTGATAACGCTCACTTTGGTGGCCCAAGCGTAACCTACGCCAACTGCTTGAACGCATTAGTTTCGCCGAAGTGGCTCCCCAGAAGGTCCTTATTTGAGGACAGACCGTCGAAACTCTGGCCATATTTGATCAGCGAGAACTGAACCAGAAGCAGTCAATTACTTGCTACTCGTTCTTCCGGTATTACTTGAGTTCTCTCATACTTTTCTTTTCCCGGTTATTCATCTCTGCTGTCCAAAATGGAAATCAAAAAAGTCGAACCGCTTCAGACTACGGTACGAGATATCGAGACTGGCGCATTGAAGAATGTTAAGCCCAAAGACGCGGATTTGGCTCTCAAAGTCTACGAACTCGATGTTACGGAAGCCGAGATCGGGGCTGTCAACCATCGGAAACTTGTCCGCAAGATCGATTTAAGACTCATCCCAATTGTGAGTTGTACCGTACCGTACCACCCAGCTTCCAATGTCAACTTTTTCTGACGGTGAAGTCCGCAGATGATGGCAGCCATCACTCTATTTACAATGGACAAGGCTACTTTGTCCTACTCTTCAATCATGGGAATTCAGCATGATGCACATTTAACGCAGAACGAGTATTCCTGGCTGGGAAGTATCTTCAGTCTAGGTTACATGTTTGCAAACTTCCCATGTGCTCTAATAATTCAAAAAGTTCCGTTGTCTAAATGGGTTGTCATAACCATGTCAATCTGGGGTGTTTTACTTGCTTCCATGGCTGCTGGTAAGAATTATGGCTCATTGTTTGCCATCAGACTGCTTCTTGGGTATCCGCCTTCTTCTTCTTCTAGTCCAAATAATGCCTAACTCGTTGCAGGATTTTCGAAGCCAGCATAACTCCCGCTTTTGTGATCATGACTGGAATGTGGTACACTCGTGCAGAACAAGCTGCTCGTCTGGGTCTTTGGTACTCTGGAGTCGGGCTGGCTACAATAATTGGATCACCGATTGCTTGGGCATTGGACAGTCCTTCAGCATCTACCGGAAGCCTCTCAAGTTGGCAACTTCTCTACGTGGTCTTCGGAGCAATCACCGTTGCTTTGGCTATCTGCTTTTATTTTATAGTGCCAGACTCCCAGCTTTCTGCCAAATTTCTCACACCTGCTGAGCGAGTAGTAGCAGTCAATCGAATCAGAGTCAACCAACAGGGAATTGGAAACCGAAAGTTTAAGGCTTATCAAGCAATAGAGGTTCTCAAGGATCCTCGAACTTACCTCTACTTCGCTTTTCAGTTCATTGCGAACATAGGATACGGTGCGGTCAGCACATTCGGATCGCTCATGTTGGTCTCTCTCGGGTTCGAATCACGAAAAGCTTTGATTATGACCATGCCTCACGGTGCAACAACTTGGGCCGGTGTCGTAGTTATATGTTACTTTGCTTCGAAGATGAATGACCGCACATTATGGGCTGGTGTCTCCGCCCTCTTTGGCATCGTCTTTGGCGCATGTCTCTACGGTCTGGATAATAATAAGTGGGGATCAGTCATCGCTTTCTACGTAAGTTTTGCAATCGCAGTCTGACTGATAAATGATGCTGACCAGACGTGTATTAGTTCCAACAAGTATTCGTCGCTGCCTACATCTTGAACTTTAGTATCGTCAGTGCAAACACCGCTGGACACACCAAAAAGGTTCTCACAAACTGCATATTACTCCTCGGTTCCACAAGTGGTAGCATGACAGGACCGCAGATTACCAAAAATGCAAGTGTCTTTAGCCTTGACAATGCAGTTATCTTTGCTCACGAGTTTATACAGGATCCCACGTACGAGAAAGTAAAGCTGATGATGATGTTGGCCCCAACCATATGTTTATTGATACTGGCATGTATTCGTTTGATCAACGTTTTTGAGAACCGTCGACGAGATAAGCTACAGTTGCGTGATGAGCATCTAGCTAATAGTGAGTTCTTGGATTTGACTGATGGCGAGAACAAGGAGTTTAGATACCAGATGTAGCGCAGATCGTATGGTTGGTAAATGTGAGTATTTGGACACTAACTGCAGCCCAATCTATCGGAACCTCGTGGTCATTTACCGCTTTATTAGCTAATTTTTATATTTCCATCATCTATGCGTTCTCAATGTGCCTTTCATATCGACTATCTAGGTAGACTCGCAAACGATATATAGGGAACTACACCACTCCACAAATACATCTACCCCTCAAGTGGATTAATGCTCACCTATTTTCCGTGCAATCTGATTTCATGTCCAGTGTTGTATGATTCTACCATGGTAGATCCTTGCCATCAAATTGATGTAAACCCAGCTTGTTCTCCCAACCTGGCCCATGAATATTTAAAAACCGTCCATTGTCCTCTTATCCAGTCTTCCGGGCAATTTCGAGAATCTGGCTACGCCGGTTGCAACAGGGAGATCAGCGTGGGCGTTGGCCTCATCAGTCTGTAACCACTAATTGGATGTTAACTTTCTAGAAAGAAGCATTCCAATGAAAAGATAGGCGCTGCTTACTCCTGGATTTTGACTTATCACGGTAAATCCCTCTTCAGCCAATCCCTGCGCCCATACTACCGTCAGCATATTCAAGGCGGGTTTAGTGATCTTGTAAGCAGCAGCAGGAAAGTCCTTGTAACGAGGCTGTCGCGTGATGGATCCCACAGAACTTGAACGGAACACAGGATGTTAACAGATATCAGAAAAGTTCCATTTGGGCAGTCGCACTTACATATTAATGACCTTCTTCTCGGTCCCCTTCCGTAATAGTGGCAAGAAAAGCTAGATCATCCTATGAGGGCCAGTAACATTGACATGGAAGTCTCCTCCAAGCCAGCCCTAGCAGAATATTAGCAAGTCATATTTATAAGGACACAAGAGGGAGGTACCGTACATTTCCTGTGCATAAGCACTGCCGACTACTCCAACATTATTGATAAGGACATCCAGCCCTTTCAACCCTTTGACTTTTAGAACGGTCTCGACAATAGGCACGGCATTACGCATACTAGTTTCATCTCCCACGGTGAGAGGAACGAAAATGACTCGACCAGGATATTGTTCTGTTAGCGCTTTCAGTCGTGCGTTTTCTGCCCGTGAGGTCGCAAAGATAGTATTGATCTCGGTGTCTGGTTTTGCCGCTAGCTGTTGGACTAGTTCATGCGCAATTCCTCGGGCGCTGCCCGTTACGAGGTAGGTTGCCATGGCTAGGGATGGGAACGCCGTCGATGAAAATTCGAGGGTTCAGTCATACGGAACTGCGGTTATTGGTATGCACCATATAGTGCGCCTTTTTGGAAAATCAGTTGCCACTGATTCAAGCAATTAGCAAACGGTGGAAATAATTCTGGAGATATCGCCCAGAAATTTCTGCATGTCTTACAAAGAAAATTGACGCCATGCTACTACCCGGACGTGTGCTATCAATATCCTGACAGTTCATTTGCATTTCGCTCAATGATCCATTACTTACATCCCATACTTCAAGATATCACAAGTTGATCCAGACGTCACTAGAATAAGTAAGAAATTCAAAATATAACCCTTAACCAGCCCTTGCATTGTATTCCAGGGGCGACGCGAGGTGTATGATACCTCATACGTAAGGCGGGCATACCGGGGAAATTCTTTATCTTAGGATAAGTTGTCTCTGTGCCGTAGAGAAATAGTAGATAATTATATATAGTTAATAGCCATTCATGTCCCTCGTAACATGTCAAACCTGACCAGGCTGCATACGTGAAAATGATCGGCAAATGTCTACTATTTCAAATGCAGGGGGAGAGGAAGTATCGGGCTGGACAATCAGACGTACATGGTTCCTCATGCACGGAAGGTCAAGTAGTACAGGACAATATGTTTCCCTGCAGTCATGACCTAGATTGTCATAATCAAGTCTTAAAATCATTAAAGATAAAAATGAGGCGAAAGACGCCATTGATATGCCATAAGATCCCATGAAAGGTCACAATGCCCTTTTCTTTTCTCGACATGACCAAGATTTTTTCTTCTACCTAATGGTTCGACCAAGCAAATTGCTAGATTGAAGGGGAGTATCACCAGGACAAGACGCAAATTCATACGTTATTGGAGGTGGCTTAAGATCTCCGCTCTAAGGCGAATATCAATCAAGCGGACGGTCCAGGGGCTTTGGGCCAGATCTGAGAATGCAATACAGTCATTTTACTGATTGTGTAACGTCAAACTGTGTTATCTTTCCTTGAATTTGCTCCCTGACCGCCACTTCGACTCCAAAATAGGATGTCTGGGGCGTCCTTCATGTTTGAGAAGAATGAACGATAAGAGTATCCGTAACCCATCTTCACCATTCTTCATGTGTTGCATATTTTCCAGGTTAGTAATGGAAGTCGTTAAAATTTCTAATTAGCAAACCTTGCTTTTACCTAGGTAACATTAAGTATTATCCAGGTGGAATTGAGGTTCTTCTCGATATATATGTATATACTATGTATCTCACCTTGGCAAAATCTTTGAGTGCTATTCAAGTACTATATCCGGAGTTACCTAGTATCCATAGCGCCTTCTCTACGTGAATTAATATAGCTACCTAGGTAGGTATATATCTCTCCAGTTAAATAATAGATAGGCCGGAGTGTCTTTCGTATATACTAGGATTTGAACACGCGGATACGCTCAAGCAGTTTTATCGTCGTGATACGCTCTCTCTCTCCAACCATGCTCCAAACCAAAGATCTTTCCAGTAATGACGCCCTTTATTGTAAATAACGTCAATGTTATGGCAATGATTACCAGCATGAACAACAATGCAGTCGACCACACTGCAAAAGCAAGCGAGTCTAGGATCTTTCCGAGTTCCACTGCACAGTTGGTGTAGACGCCCTGTACTTGTTAGTAATTTGTTACACATAATCCGAAGACTACCTACCCAAGGAAACACCAGAGACCACGCCCCCATGCTGAAGGTCGTCTTTTTGATACCCCCCGGCTGACCCACCAACGTATGGACTATACTGATGATTGCAAAGCACCACCAAAACGTCCCGAAGCCCCACGCCAATATTCCTGCAAACTGACTCAATACAGAAATTGGAATAGCCGCCTGGTTTGTCGATAATGTTCCCCGGCCATACGCAGCAAAGTTCTTCTTCAAAATAGCTCCAAGTATTTGTAAAGCAAACCCACCCTGCCCGAATGGCCCGCATAGTATCATATCCTGCCATACTTTCTCGACTGGTGGGTAAAGTTCGGAAAAATGTTCAAACAGGATGACCTCTGCCTGAAGGAGCTCAACCTTCGGATGATAGCACATTTCCGTGTGTTTGCCTTAGAGTGGACGAGAGATAGGGTGTTATAAGTGTATATAAGTGGGAATTGAATTTTCGTTGCTTGAAAAAGGTGTCCCTTTTGGAACGAGGCAAAAACAAAGATGGAAGTGCTTTATCCCTGTTCCGATTGATTTTAGGAGAAATCACAAAGATATTTCATGTCAATATGGCCATTGGTAGGTTATCACGTCTGTGGGGTAGTAGAGGGGCTATTACCATTATTAGAAAGATTCAGCTACCTAGCGACAGCACTCTGGTACTCCGGGCTTATAAACAGGGGCTAGAAAAGCTCCATTTTGGACAGGACTCAAGCGATAAAATGTATAATCTACTATAACTCTAACCTACTTCAATAAGCACGACTCTCATCGTAAAGCAAGACTCGCCAAGCTCTCGACATCAGCTATAAACCCATAACAGGATAACGCTGGGGAGCAGTGATGGTGGTGATATTAATCCCTCCTTAACTTCTTGCTATTGTAACAATCTCTTCCTCGTCATAAAGACCTATGTGACGCATCGTCCTTCGTACAAGATGTTCGAGCTCGGCAGTAGTCTTTGCTATGCCATAAACATAATGGTCTGGCCTAATCAAGAAAAACTGACCAAGGTGAAGATCTCATAATACGACTGCCTTCAAATACATACATAGAGCTGCGGATTTTCGTCGGATAATCGTTCGATAATGCCAACTCACTCATCGGAGTTACTCCGATGGGGCATCTGATAAGATTTGAGGCTTTAGTCAAATACTTTACCAGCGCTTGTTGCGGACCATATTATAATCAGTGTTTGAGTTTTTTTTTTTTTTTTTCAACTAGGAGATCGAAATGCTACATGGCTACTTTGTTAGGCATCTATACTCTCCTGGGTGGAATCATGTAGAAAACCCATATCATTGTCCTGTCCAATCAAGAGATATCGCTCTTTTCTTAACATGTGAAATGACAGCGTTACTAAAGGTATATCCTTCAACATGCATGAGTATCCAGGTAACTATTTCACTATGATCTGCAGTTAGACTTGGAGCACTAGCTCTTGACGATCAGGTTGCGAGCCAGTTTGTAAATGACTTGCCGCGCCAGTTTGACATTCTGATCGCCATGTAGGTCTTTCAGCGTTCGTGCTCGGTCGTCCAGTACCGACCATATCTCAATAAATTTCTCATTGGATTCACGACTGGCTCCTAGCTTCTTGAAGGCCTGTTTCATCGCTTTGATGTTTTGGATTGCTTTGACATCATTTGCATCTAACCCATCGCCTCCGAAGCTGCCCTGATTCTCGTCCCAGGAGTACTTTGCTCCTATTATAACAAACCACAATACCAGTGCAGCCAATCCAGCAGCTAACGCAGTCGAGATTGATGAACCGGTCTCCGCTTTGCGATCCTCCACCCCACGCAACTTGATGTCCTTCTTGTTTGCTTGGACAACGTCAACGCCAGGGAATAGGAAATCAACTTTGTCCAGTAAAACCCAGCTATATGCGTGACCGTCCGCCTGTGACGCACCAATGCGAAAGAATTTATCGGGCCCGTAAGCGGTAGGATAATGTTCGCCGGAATAGTTACCTTCGTCGGGAGAAGAGCAGAACATCAATATTCCCTTTCGGCTTGCATTGGATAATGCTTCATCAAATTTAGTTTTGAGCTCGTTCTGCGGCTCGTTAACCGTCCAGGACATGGAAATAATGTGCACTCCCTTCTCAACTGCTGCCTCAATGGCCTAAAATTGTCAGTGTTTCACTCTTATCAAGAGAATGCGGAAGAAACATACAGCTGCTGCAGATTCAGGCTTAATTCTTGACGCTCCAGTCGTCGGATCTTTGCCAATGTCGAGCTTAATTGGATATATTTTGGCCATAGGACAGACGCGTAAAATCATATGAGCCATGACAGTACCGTGTCCGGTCTCCGACACATACCATTGTTTGGCGCGTTGGTCGCGTTGATCACCGTCCCAATAGTAACCGAGACTTTTGCCATGGATGATTCGATCTCGAAAGGCCTTCTCGCAAATATCCACGCCATCGTCGATGAGCGCAATTGTGATTTCGTCACCCTTGTGATGAGTCTTGCCTATCTTTTCCATAAGTGCCTTTAGTTCCCCGGAAAACATATCGACGCTCTCCAGCCACTTGTGTATAGTAAATGAGGGTTTACTTGAGTCGCGAGATTCTGATGTCGTTGAACCTGCGGCTTGAAGGGGGTTTCGAGCGGAGTTCTGAGAAACCAGAACTTCGATTTGTCTAGCGACTGAAGAAGTTACGGAAATATCGTCAGATATTTCGTTGTTCGGCTGGGTTGCTGCTCCATTTTTTACCATTAACGACATTATCTCGCCAGACGGATAAACGGGCAATGCGTTACCGATCCGTTTCCTAAATTGTTCAACATTCTCCTTAGTGTAATCCGAGGTCTGGAGGTCTTATTAGCTTGTGGCAGAAAATTGAACGTAGGCAAGAATCGTTTACCTGATCATAATATAGGTAGATCTTGTCCAAGAGCTTCAACCGTCGTAGACCTTCTGCCTCCCCCCAGGCTCGTAGGATCGCATTATTTGCACCCCATCGTAGATGTAGCTCCTTGACATCTGGGCAGGCATTACATAGCATCTCAGGATCTAAGTCTGGTTTGGACCAGTCAAGGACATCAATGCAAAACGGCGAAAGACATTTCTCGATTACCTCATCGCAATGGCAGTCGGTCGAATCCTGCACAACGACCTTGATAATATGCTTAACTCCCTTGTCTTTCAACCAGCAGAAGAAGAACAACAAATCCTTGCGGCCGATGGTTTTGGCATTATACAGACCCCTGTGCTCTCGGAAAGTCTCGCCACGTGGTAATTTGCCATCTTTCAATCTGACAGCTGGGAATTCGACATATTGCAAAACCTCGTCAAACTGTGTTGTTTGAAAATTGTCGTAAAATGTGCCAGGATCGGCGTCTTCTTTTGGGAGGCCACTGTAATCGAAGAACAATTGGACGTCTGTGTTTCAACTGTTAGTGTGTAATAACTGGGGTTCATACTGCAAGATAATTACCATCTTTGTTGGTCCCGTACAAGAATCGGGTAGCTTGTGCAATCGTCCTCGTGCGAAGGCAGTGCAATTTCAACACATTGCGTATTTTTAGTGACCAGGACTCCCTGTACTGTCTCTTCCCTGCCCTTGTATCTTTCTTATCGGTTGACGCGGGACTCTCTGAGAAAGCCACCCGCTTCAAGTTGGTGTTGGCTCTGATCAATCCTTGCTTCGGCAGATCTTCCTCTTCTGATTCTTGATTTCCTTCCATCTTTCCTCTTTTTCGCCGCTGGAGATTTGCGTTGGTACTCTCTCTTTCTTTTTGATTCAATTTTTGTAGGTTTTCTCCGCCTTTGCCATCCATGGCCGGCTTACTATTATGTTTGTTGGGCTGGTCGATCTGCTTCGGTTCCTCCCAAGTCGGAGTTGGATTTGGCCTTGAATGGGTAGTGGTGCTTTTAGCTGCTCGTGCTTTTTCTCTTTGTTCGTCGTCTTCTCGTGTTTTGAGATGGTACTCGTAGACAGATAGCTTTTCCCGTCCGGGGCCGGAGTAAGTATCAAATGCGCATTCTAGGGGTAAAGAGTCCAGTCCGTTCGAATCGGGATCAGGTTCGCCCAGCTTGATCAATTTCTCAATGACATCGAGCATTTCTTCAGAGGAGTGCTCATACTGCGCTGCTCTATGTAACGGAGTCCAAGCTTGGGCATCTTTGGCGTTGACTGTTTGACGGTCGGCACTGGCAATGAGCAAATTGAGCACCGTGTAGTTGATGGGTTGGGTCTTTAGTACGCGGTGCAGGCAGGTTTCCTGATGGACACCACAGGGTGTCCCGATGGCCTTTGCCATCATATCTTCTTTAATACGTGATTTGAAAAATCCGTTTTTAATAAGGTATGCCTTCCTTTTGTCCAGATTTTCCACGGCATAATATAGCGGCGTGAAGGACTGTTTGTTCTGCGTTGTCATCAATCTGGGATAGAATCGGACAATGTACTTGATCGCCTTGGCCAGCTCTTTGATCTCGTCGGCGGTGGCATCGTCATCCTTCACAATTAAATGTAAGATATTGTCATCGCCACCCTCTGAAAGCTCGGTTACATGCGCAGAGTATTTGCCTTGGTAATTTTTTCCACCGAAATATTCTTTAGGATTATCCCAGTCGACTTTTTTATTTTTGATAGCCTTCACAATCTCTTGTAGCCGCTTGAGTTTTGGATTGTCGTCGTCCAGCTGCTTCTCGTCTTCGCTGGAATCATCGTCGTCAATCTCCTCGCTTTGAATACTCTCGTCGTCGCGATCAAGCTCCTTGACGCTGCCATCTTCAATATCATCCATCGCCTGCTCGTCATATACCCTTTCCGAGCTCATCTTGACAACCTTATCGAGTTGAGAGGCAACAAAAGAAACACGACAGGCTCTTTTACGACCAGTAATTTTTCAACTTAGAAAATGTCCGGAGTCCGGACTGATCGCGATTATATTTCGCTACGTACTACGGTAGTACGTATGTACTGTAGTACGTACATTTGGTCTTCAAAGTCATGCCGAAACGTACTAGTCGCGTAAAGAAATACAGATAATATTGTGATTGGTCCCTTTTCACATCTCTTAGAGTTTTTTGAGGTTTTCAGCTGCATGGGTAGTTCGCCCCCACGTTCAGCTTTGTCACACGAATGATCCTTAGTCGACATTAGGGCTTCAGCTACCATAGGTAACCTGAACTAACTCCAGCTAGAGCCTCTTGCCCAGAACCATGGCGCATGGCCCGCACCACAACTAGTGTGACAGGCTTGTCCTTTGTATCAGACTGTCGGTCTAAATCAAAATACGTCTGACAGAGCAAAGTCTTAATTAATAATTACGAACTTCGTATGAGGCTAGGCATCTTCAATGTTGACTTGCATGGGATTGTCACTAATTCCACGCACTGAATCATGGCCTCTGTCCAGACATGCAACGGCCAGCTAACTAGTTTCGATGCTTGACGGCTTTGTCAAAGATGGTGGTGAAAGTAACATCCTCCACAAGAGACATATCAAACTTGCCCAGATTATTTGCATCGTATTGCATCAACCGATTTGTTGGCTTCAAGGTCGGCTTGAACAGTACAGGATCATCCTTCGGCTTGCCGCCAAACCATCTTCCAACATTCGTCTTCAGATCAACTTCGGATTCGATATCCACTGCACACTTGAAATTGTCCATGCTCTCTCTCTTAAGTAGAATACCCGCCCTTAATGCCGCTGGAAGCCCCGTTTTCAAGGTAGCGTTTTCCTGCAACTTCCATTCTACTGCGTTGGCCGGATCCCATTCTACGCCGATCAAGCAGGTGGCGCCACTAACATAAGTCGCATCTGAATTTTCCCTATTAATTGTTTTGCTGTAATTCTTTTCCAGTGAGAGTTGACCTGTACTGAGCACGTTGGCTCTAGCGGTCGCGATCAAGCCATTGGTGATTGTTTCCGACTGAGTGGTCGGCAGCAAACTGTAGCTTCCGTTGAGCGAAATATTAGCGACACCGGGATGGTCATCATCGTCAGATTCCCCGTAAAAAGTTACCGTGATCTTGGCCGACTTGATACGCCGTCCGGGTTTATTGCCAGCGTCGAATCGGAAGTCCAAGACAAGGAGGGTAGCATAATAGTCATCGTCATCGCCATCGTGGCACCAATGTCCGTGAATGACATCGATGAGCGAGCATTTGATGGCGAGAGCCCGCCGATCTTCGTGGACAGTACTTCGTTGAAAGGGCTGTTGTGGGTTGTTTTTTGTATGAAATCCACCCTCCCCTTCTGCAGGAACAAGGTCAATCTCGAATGAGTCTTCGGGGTAATCGCTAGCCATTGTAGCCACCGAAACAGACGACCTCTTGACCAGGTAAAGTAAGAAGATCGCCAAATGTGGGCTACACAGTAATCACACAGTGCCTATAAGTAGGTGCCCGTGAAACTTGAAACTACGTAGCCGACAAGTGAGTACGGTTTAGGTCAATCTACTGAGAGATAACTAGAGATCGTTCTTAAGATGTTTACTTAATATTTATGTGTGAATTTGAATGGGTAATTCCACACACTCACGCTGCGTCGTCTTTCTGCCCAACTTTCTCGGCCCCGATAGCGAAATGTTCAGCCTGGCGCCGAATATTACTTGCATCGAGACCCCAATTAATCAGCGACGGGTCACCAACGAGTGGGCAAATAATAAGTTCATGCACGTAGTGTGTACGTGAGTTGATCATAGCGCCATGGCCCAGAATAGATTGTGGTTGCACGTAGATATCCCTACATAATTTTGCCGAGACGTGTAAACCAAAGTACCAGGCTAGGAGCCGTACTCCGTACTACATATGTGGTCGTATGCGTATAGTCGTGCCCAGAGAGTCTGCGAGTCTGCGAGACATTATTGGATTTGACTCTTCTGAAACAGCGCGCGTCCGAAACATCATAGCGGGTAGGCTGCGTGCACTGTGTGGCTCTACCATCCTGGGCTAGCTGAACTACTTTGAATAGTAGGTAAGTAGTTTCCAGCTCAAATTAACTACTCTGAGTTAGTCTGGTACAAATATCACTGAAAGGAAAGTCATTGTCGCGTCTTCACCGTCGATTTCCGCCAACTACTGACTGAAGAAACAACCTCAAACTTACCCCTCTCATATGAATAAGAAAATAATAAAGCCCGGCAATTTTAATTCAGTCGATCTAATGTCAGATTCCAAAGACAATTCAGAAAATGCCCAGGACAGCCCCTTCGCAAATGCGACAACGATACATTGCGAGGGAGACTCAAAAGGACAATCTGTTTTGGTTCCCCTCGGATATCAAGGTGATGGCGCGTAAGATATCCTGAACCCCAGGCACATAGCCGAGAGATGCGACAGTCCACAACTAAAATAATCAAATACAGATATGTAATTCTTGTACACGGTATAACAGACAGTGAATGGAACTCCAAAGAGAGATGGAAGCCATGGCAGGAATGGATGAGAGACATTGGACTCAATGGACCCAATGACGAAAACAAGATCATGCGTTACCAATACAACGTTGAGAAAACTGACGCTCAAATCTATAATTCGAATGGAATTGAACTGGAAGCGATCAGTCTGCTTGATAGTTTGTCAAAATGTCAACAAGCCGAGAACGAGGAAACAAGAGGCACGAAACGACTTGTTTTCGTGATGCTGGACATCGGAGGAATCATCGTGAAAAAGGTACTCAATTCCCATTGAGCTCTTGTAACAAAACTTGGTATTAATCTATCTACCAGGCTCTTTCTATCGCCAGTCTCAACCCGGCCAAATATGGGAACATAGACTTTTTGACATCGATCTTGGTCAGTCGTGTGCAAGCAAATGAGAACATGACGTGAAATCTGATACAAGGAAAAATGGATAGATATTCGTTAATTCTCCACACCGAGCTGCCAAAATGTCATATCTTGAAGATTATATTGGCGGATTGCTGTTGTTGGAGTCATTCTCTCCGTCAAGAGTTGTTGAGAAGATCAAGAACTTGTCTCGAAGCGTGCAACAAGCCAACGATCCCTTTATCGACACTAAGCTACTCAACAGGACACTTGTGTGTAACGTTATTTCCGACACCATGAGAGAAATCGAGTCCCAGCAGGAGCAAGCGCCGGTGGTTGAACAAAACTATAATGACGAGGACGAAGACGAAGATGAGGAGGATGAAGAGAAGGAAAAGACTGAAAAGCTTGGCGAGAAAACAAGCGAGCAAGCGGAGACTTTGGCGGTATGTTGGTTTCACTTCTTTTCTGAAAATAAGCTAATCATAAATCAGAATAATTCCACCAACAAGTCACTCTTTGCCAGAAATTCAGGCAGAGCGTTACCATACTATGCCACGCCTTATGAAATGACATACAGAAGCTCTATCTCGCATTACGAGCTAGTACGGCAATCGAATGGTCTCGCGGAATCGTCAAAGACAGAGCTAAACACCGCGATAACGAATTACCTCAAATTCTCAATACAATCAAAATATCTGCAATTAGTGCATTCTCAGGCGCCACCCATCCACCCGGCGGACCCAGCGCGTCTCGAGCGTCTGCCCGCCAACTGGCCCGATCGGATTTTTGATACAACGATATATAAGAGTTGGTTGAACCTAAAAGGGCTTTCTGTTCTCCACCTACACGGAACAGCCAATGTCTCTGACATATCCGAAGCCTTGGTAGAACGTCTGAATCAGGCATCTGGGAGGGACGCGGAAAAGGGACCGACAGATACTTTGTACTTTCAGTTCAAGAAAGATGATCCACGCTTCTGCAACATGCAAGCCATGCTTGCCTTTTTTCTAAGTGCCACGATCAACCGGCGGGCGCGTACAGACGATTCATGGGCGCCGAATGAGCTAGAAAGAGCCTACCACTTTCGCGGCTGGAATCTTGAGGATCAACTTGATCTACTTTCTCTCCGGACTTGGAGTTTATCTAATGACCAATCACTCATGATTGGCCGTCTGGATGAGTGTGATGATGAGTCTCGGTCATGGTTTCTGCAAAGGCTGGCAGAAATGCGCATGATGGACCACGGCCGTGCTAGCTGGATCATAACGAGCCAAGGTGATCTGAATTTAGGAGATGGGATTGGTCAACTATCTTCGATAGACTTAGATGCACTCAACGGCATTACAACAGGAGATGCCGGAATCCCGTCAAATACTGAGACAAAATCTGACACTGCCGGTCTCAACGATGATGACCTGGACCGTTCGGGGGATGCACGGGATTTGATGTACTGTGTTCGATATGCTATTCGGCCGATGTCTGTGAATGAACTTGCCATTATGATGTCTCTGAAAGACCAAGCAAACTGGTGTAAAGAACATCAAGGGACACTGACGCGGGATGCTGTCATGTCTTCGCACTCACAAGTATACCTGAAAAATAACGAGGTTTATCCTCGTAATTTATTTTTCTCGGCTGACTCTGCAACAACGAACAAAGCTCATGGCGACTTGACTCGACGTTGTTTAGAGTATCTTCAAGATCCTGCCGTTCAAGCAGAAATAAAAACTCTTTGCGGTACCTATGACCCAGACGACCAGACGCCTATACCACTGCTGCGCCACAATTTGATCACTTACGCAGTGATCTCTTGGCCATTGCATTACCGTCTTGCAGGAGATCAAAAACCATTGAAATATGTGTTAGAATTCTTCCAAGACCCCAAGAACAGGGTAGCCTGGTCAGGCGCCTACTATACCCTCGGAAACTCAGTGACACGATCGCCGCGTAGTTATCTCTCCTCGATACCGCTTTTTTCGATGCTAGGTCTAGATGATCTGCTTGAAGAATCGATTCGCACGGAGGATGACACACCTACTTTGGATATCGATGCCCGCCTGGCGTTGGTTGAGGCTGCTAGGTATGGGCATTCTAGTACTGCGAAGCTATTAATGGGAACAATGAGCATAGACAACTCAACTCTTCGGGACGCAGTTGACGCAGCCGCGTCTTTTGGGCCTGGTGGGGTCTTACATGATCTAGTAAATCTCGCTGTTACAATTGACGGGTTTGGATGGCCCTCGCATCTTCTTACGCGAGTTGCAGCCCTTGGATTGCATAGCATAGCAAAAACTATGCTGGATTCTGGTGTCGGACCGAACCCGCCTGACCCCATTCAGGGGCGAAGTCCGTTGCATCTCGCAAGTCTCTTTGGGCATTTCGAGACCGCCAGAGTTCTTCTAGATGCTCACGCTGATCTGCATTGCCTTGCACAGTACGGAAGACCACCTCTCCATGCCGCAGCGAGTGGTGGAAATGGAAAGATCATTAAGATCCTCATTGAAGCAGGTGCTGAAGTTGAAACGCCGGATGAGGATGAATTGACTCCCCTTCAATTTGCTATGACGTGGGGAAGGACCGAGGCAATGGAAGAACTATTAAAAGCTGGAGCAAATCCGAATTGTGGTAAAGAAGGACAAGATGATCCGGCTTGGGCTGAGAAGCCTCTACTTTATTGCGCTCGCTTTAACTACATCCAGGGCATGCGGTTGGCACTACAGTACGGCGCTGATATCAACTGCAAATCTGGCAAAGTCTCTCCTCTTTACCTGGCTGTTCAGAATGGTAACTTGGAAATTACTCGCATGCTGCTAGAGAAAGGATCGGATCCAAACGAGAACCCGGAAGGATATGACTTTCTGTTACTCTTAGCGGTGGAGCTTGGATCCAAAAGCATCAAGATGCTAGACCTACTTTTCGACCATGGAGCTCGCATTGAAGAAGAAGATAACAGCACCGAATATCGAAGGACTGCTCTTGCGCGTGCTGCCGGTAACAAAGATGTGAACATTCTCAAGTATCTTCTGAAGAGAGGAGCTGATGTCAACCATGCCGGAAAGAATTCTCATCCTCCTATTTACGCGGCGGCATGGAGTAGTAACATTGATAGCGTGCGTATCTTGTTAAAGGCTGGTGCGGACGTCAATGCGCTCATGGTTGTAAACAACTGGCGTCCAGTGATTTCCTCATATGACAATCCCAGGATTCTACGGTTGTTACTCAAGAGAGGCGCTGATGTGAATGCCATCTCTGACGATGGAACTTGCCTCCATATGGCTGTACTCTATGAATTTGTGGAATCCGTCAAGATATTGCTCGAGCATAAACCAAAGGTGGATCTCGAGACCCTCTATCCGAGTTCTCGCGGAACAGATTCAGATGATGGCTACACTGCGCTGAGTCTCGCCTGCGATAAGGGAATCGCTTTGTCTGTGCAGATGCTCCTCGAAGCTGGTGCCAACGGAAACCACCGCACGCGTCTGGGCAAACGCCCATTAGACATCTGTGTGCTGAACGGTAATATCGATGCTGCTTCCGTCTTGTTAGAATTTCGGGTTCCGGTTGACTACACTGATGACAAAGGTAATACGGTGTTGCATCGGATATCAGATATCACATCAGCAGAACTGGTGAGAAAGCTGGTCAATGCAGGAGCAGATCTACATTCATCGAAGAAAAATGGTGTGACCCCTTTGGAAGTTGCGGTTGAAGCTCAAAATATTGCCGTGGTTGAGTACCTGTTGTCAAAGAATGCCGATCCCTCTCAATGCAGCAACGAAGCCCATAGCCTTCTTCATATTGCTTGCGATAAGAATGACATGTCCCTTCTTCGCGTCCTTGTGGAGAAGGGCAAGATGGATATTCAGCTTGCAGACTCAATAATCGAAGCCCCATCTCTTCTCATGACCCTAGTCGATACGTGGCGGGAACCGAACATGGAGCTTCTTATTTACCTTGTAGAGACAGGTAAAGCCGACCTACATCGTCGAAGCGGTTATTTGGAATACCCACTACTTGCAACATTCGCATTCCGACATAGATACGCACTTCAATACCTGTTGGAAAACGGAGCGAATCCCGACATCGAAGACTCTAGCGGACGACGGCCGCTGCATTTCGCGGCCTTAGCGACAAGTCTGACCGACATCTTGATAAGTTTCAAAGCAGAGACCTTGGTGAATGGACAACCGCCACGCGATAAAATGGGACGAAGTCCCGTTCATTTTGCGGCTGTAGGCGGACACTGGGATGTTTTCGAAACAGTAAGCAAGCTGTATGACGAAAGCGAGCTAACCATGCCGGACAATGATGGCTGGACACCTCTCTTCTGGGCCCTTCTTAACGATTCCGTCGATGTTGGACTTGTCGAACACCTCATTAAACACGGGGCTGATTTGTGGGCTCGGGTTAAGAGTCGCAAAGCCGAGTGGTCTCCGCTGAAACTCGCCCGCTATATCGGGGTGTCAGAGGATGTGTGTAATCTGCTCGTTCCTGAACCCCCTGTACGCGTTATAGGTCCAAAGAACAGAGAAGAGTATTGGGACAAACAGTTTCATTTTAGTAGGAAAGCTGCAACCAACGAAAACAGGGTTTGTGACAGTTGCAGGGTGGTAAGTTTTGCGCAGATCTCTGCACCCGTGTCTCCTGCTCAGAATGTCTGCATACTGATTTTTTTCTTTAGTCAATCCGTGGAATTAATTATGCATGTCGACTCTGCCCAAACTATGACCTCTGTTTCCGATGTTTTATGTCCAGGGGTGTCTTCCACCGCATACACCCAGATCAGGACGATTGGGATGAGAGGGGCCCGGAATACGAGGATGACGAGGCCGATGCGCCGAACGAAGAAAAACAGAAAGAGGACGATAAGAGTTTGTTCGACGAAGGCACTACACCAGGTACAGAAGTAGATTCGTTGGGCGCTGACTCCGACAATGAGAATAAAGATGATGATAAGGGCATTGATGGGCTTGACGATTTGTCATCTGATAGTAATTCTGTTCCGAATGCCGAAAGTGATGCGGAATTGTCAGATGGTGACGACGATTGATACTTGTCTCATTTGGCACGATCAATTGATAGTACCAATGACGGCGATCAATCGGCTTATTGAGGTACCTGGGTAGCTTAAGATGTACTGTAAAATTTCCATAAATCGTTCTGATTCTTCGTTTGGACTTATATATCGCGGTGCAACGGCGCTTATTACATCAAATTCGGCTTTCAATGTTACCTTGTATGCGGGTGCCTAGGTATTTCACTCTAACAGTGTCTGAATAATCCGGCGCATAGATGGTTCCAAGGTCCAGTTCCTTTCAAATCTTCATGGTTCAGCGGGTAATTCCTTGATGTTACATATTACGTATTGTACCTGCCCAGGTGGAATCAATTGATTCAAAGAGCTGGCCCTGGAGAAGTTTGTTCTCTTTAAAGCTCTCTACCTAGTAGGTAACTAGCTAGGGAAGGTTCATTCTCATGCTACAGTACCAGGAAATAAGTGTTGGCACCCCGCGTACCCGTAATACCCGCACAAGGGTGCCAACACTTATTTCATCCCACTGTACATAGCATTGACGTGACGATGAATATAGGTATATAGTGAAGGACGCCGCGGGCTAGAAAGGGTCATCTACCTACCTAGGTAGATCAATATTTCGTCACCCTGATTGGTTTCGATTCGTGGCAGCGCTTGAGGTCGAGTAGTTCCAGCTCCGTCCACGGGCTATTTTGGTAGTGTAGATGTGATCGATGACAGCTTTCTCTCTTCCAGATGTCGTTATGAATGCTACGTACACAAATCGGGGGGTTAACATCCGATCCATGCTAACATCCACCTAGCTGAAGGTCCAACAGATTACAGATGCTTACTGGCCATTTCTCAGCGCCAAGATCGACTACTATTGAGGCGATTCGCCAGCCCCTCTCTGGAGTCCGGATGCGCCGGAACCTGCTCCCACGGCCGAACAGTGAAAAAGATCATGATAACCCCTAGTTACTTGAGTAAATCTCTGCTTCTTGTCAATATACTGTTTCTTATAGTTGGTCTTTCTCGTACACGCACAGCAGCAGAACAGATGCTACGATCAATGCGAAACGCAACCAGTGACGGAGAAAAGATGTTGCTGATGACAAGGTGGATGTCGCTTTGGCACAACGTTCCCAGATGATGTTTTGTGGTCAATCGCTTGTCGGCGCACATGGTCTCTTACGAATCATGACTGCTATGGCCAAGGATATCGATGGCTCAAGACATGATACGCGAAGAACAAGGACTATACAGTTACCAATATGAAAACTGTGTCGCGTGCCATAATAGTCTGCGAACAGCCTGCCTTTCCTCAATACACAGTACTCAAGGCCATACGTATTGTGCCATACGGACTCATCACGGCCATGAGCTTGTTTTGTTTCTTATATCACCGCATTCGACAGCTCCACGGAACGACGCGTGCGGGAATGGCTTTACGATAAATGGATTTCGGAAACAGTGGCGCTGGAATGGGATAATAGAACAACGAGCGGTGAACAACATGGTGGTAGAGGTGACACAGGATGGTCAGCTGGTCGCCATGGCTGGGAGAGCAATCGTGAGAAATGGACAACGCTGGCAAGTCGAGAGAGAACGACGTCTGTGCGGACGATGGTCGTGGTGGTTATAATAGATGCGTTTCCGGCAGCGTTGACCTTGGAAGTTCTTTCTCGACGAGGGATGCAGATGCCTGCAGAATATGGCATCGGTCAGGCACCCGAGACTTGGTCGGCAGAACCGAGGAGGGCCGGAAAATCTATTAATCCCGCGATCATTTTCCATGGATTGCGACGTACGCTCCCTTCCATTCCATGAGGCATGGATGGATGTTCACAGCTCACGGCTCTCCTATCAGCCACGAGAGTCAAAAGAACAGACCTCTTTTCTTTGTCTGTGCGGCTTATCCACTCACAGTGGCCTTCTCACAGCAGTCGCAGCACAATCTCGCAGCTCAGCCTGGGATTCGCTGCTGGCATGCTATAGTTGCTAACCTATACAACGCGAAGCAATTGACGGACGTCCACCCAGAAGTCACCCCCCAACGCGCAATGTACTTGGAAACTGGTGCGGGTCCACGACGTTCGCCCTCCGTCACGAGCAATTGACTACGTACTTCCAAATTCTGCCTAGGTGTCGCTCCTCAGTACTCTCTGTAGTGAGTCTAGTGACTGTAGTCACTCTACTCAGGAATCCAAACAGTGCAGCAAGGGTCCGGCGTGGGAGCCTGAGGCCCGCTGAGTGGACATCATGGACATGCCGCGCTAGGCCTTTTTCGGCTAGACCAGGTCATGCAGTCAGGCGCTAAGGCGTGTGCCCGTGCCAAGCCTCGATCCCCCTTTGGGCCTTGGTTCCTCAGGCATCCAATCACCAGCCGTTTCATATCAACTTCCTCCAGCTATCACCCTCACTATGGGTTAGGGTTATTGCAAAATTCATAGTGGTCATCGATCCTTCCCATTCGGTACTACTGATTCAATCACGCGCGCAGCCAACGTGGAATTTCGGATTCCTGTTCGTGAAAGCGACCTGGAGCTGGTACCTTATGTCGGCTAATTTACTCCCACACCACGGCCACAGGAGAAACCCGGCCATTAAGGTTGGCAAACAAAGCCTTCGCGGCCGGTGCCCCAATCAACAGGGTCCAGAGACGATCTAATGGCCTTGAGCCCCACTATGGACTATCGTCGTTGAGATATTCGGACTTGGCCCGTGGTTATTGCGGCGCTGCAGCTTCGTCTATACACGGGTAGCAACCATTGGATTATTCATTTAGGTGGCTCAAACTAATAGCTAACCTAATACTGATTGATTGCACAACACTTCACTCTGAGGACCTTTCCACAGGGGAACCCCTTGTGTTAGGCCGTGTGTGCTTCTTCTCGCAAAATTATCAGCACATGTACTGCAATCCGCCGTCTGAGTGGTTAATCTCAGGCAGATCGCCTCCCATCCTCAGACAAGACCCCAGTACACGCCGTTTCCTCATCCCGTGTCGCAATCTACCAGAAGATGGGTCATCCTCAATCCCACCTAAGTGCCTTAGTCAGTCATGACTCTCCTACTTATTCCGGATGGTCATGACAATCATGCATCGAACGGTGGCTCCTCACATTATTTGATCCGCCTCAAATGTTTTGGCAAATTCATTTAACTTGGATTTTTATTGGACCAAGAACGATCATTGCCTTTTTGTCCTGGGGTACTTCTCAGCGAGTGGGCCGTGCGAGGTTGCGAAACTGTGCATCCATGAGCCACAAAGCAACGATGGATGGGTGTGCACCTGACCTTTTCTCGGAACAGTCGCGGACCACGTACTGCTTGATTGGGACATTTCTCCTTTCTCTTTCTGTCTTCATTTCTTTCTCGTTCTCGAACCTGTTTCCTCCCATGTCAATAATATTCTCACTTGTCTTGACACCTTTCAAGACACCAAGCCAAAGATGTGGACGTGGTTTTCGCGCTGTGTGCCTGGCTTAAGCTTGCTATCGCTGATAGCGTTACTGCTCGTGGCCTTCCCAGAGATCACAAGCGGAATCTCCCTTTTCGCGCCTTGGTCGGGGAATACGCCAACGACTAAGGCTCCAGATCACGGTCATCATGGAGCGTCTCGAAATCCGATGCCCCTGTCACTGGCTCAAAAGACCTTCATCGGATATACAGTGCTGGTTCACTTGAATGCTGTTACCTTTGTGATGAGGTTGGCATGGGCGCTGTCACGAATGACATACGCAACTCGCGCCGTGTTGCGTCGACGTCCGGCAACCAAGTCCTTCCGCAGTCCATCCGGTTCAGAAACTCCCCCCTTTGCCGACAGTCCGATTATGACCCCAACTCTCTCCGAGTTGTCTGGTCCTATGAGCTTTGATCTGGGAGATCTTGAAAATGGTGATGGCGGCGAAGTTGTGCATGCCATCATCCTGCCCAACTACTCTGAAGATCTAGAAACACTACAGACCACGCTCAAGGTTCTTGCAAGCCATCCACGGGCTGCAACTCAGTACGAGGTAAGCTGGAAAGGTCTGTAACATTACAATAAACATCCAGACTACTAAACCGCATTCAGATCTTCCTTGCCATGGAGCAGAAGGAAGTCAAAGCCCCCGAGAAAGCAGTAATCCTCATATCAACTTTCCAAGGACAATTTCGTGATATTTGCGGGACTTTCCACCCGGCTGGACTACCTAGGGAAATTAGTGGTAAAGGGTCTAACGTCGCCTGGGCTGCCAAGCACATCGTGGAGACGCGTCGAGATGCGTCTATTGATTCACGGGACGTGATTATTACAGTCATGGATGGCAAGTCATCAAAGGATTGATTGCTGCTTTGTTGTATGTTGCTAACTTCATACCTAGCCGATACCCATCTTTCGCAAGATTACTTCAATGAAATTCGTCGGATCCACTGGCGGGAGAACGCCGATGCAGAGCGTGCATTCTATGCCTCCCCCATTATATTTGATCGCAACTCGAATGATGTGCCGATTTTGGTGCGGTGTGCTGATTTACTCTGGTGCTTCGCTGGTATCTCAGCCATGTATCCCGGTTATGCAATTGTCATCCCTACTTCTGTTTACTCTCTACCACTTGCCCTTGCAAGGAGAGTCGGCGGGTGGGACGGCGACTCTACTTCTATTGGTGAGGATATGCATATGCTTCTCAAGTGTTACTTTGAGACGGCCGGAGACGTTATTACACACGTTATAGCTAGCCCGGCTAGTCAGTGTAATATTGAGAGCCCCGGTGATGGAAACTGGGGTCCTTATTCGTCAACCTTGTTTGCTCGCTATCGCCAAGCTCTGCGTCACATGTGGGGAGCACTCGACACGGGTTACTCGGTTCGCCAGAGTGTGGGAGGTCTTTCAGGTAAAGGATCTCAGCGATTGCGTCTTCGGACCCGACATTTGGCGTTGCTGCATCTTCTCTTCGAGGCGCATTTTCTTCCAAGCCATTTGACAATTCTCCTACTGTTCTCCGCCTTATACACAGCGTTTGTTCCCGCCGCAAATATTCATCCAACTTTAGCCTGGGCATTTTTCATTACTGGGTTTTTACGTGGAATGTCTTTCGTTGGAATGAACGCGTGTATTACTCTGTACGACCGTTGGTATTCAATCTGCATTAGTTCTCGTGCGGACGACATGGCGAAAGCTGGCTTGAAAGACACTGGATTCTCTTTCCGAAAGTGGTATCAACTGCAACAACTCGCGGAACGCATCTGCTTTCCCATTGCAGGTACTGTCTTTGGCTCAATTCCTGCCATCCAGGCCGAATTATCGCATTTTTTCACCGATCGGCTGGTTTATCGCGTCAGCAAAAAGCCATCATTTGCGTCTACTCCTATCGCTGTTCAAGCATAAGGCTGCCGACGCGAGAACGTGCAATCGTAAAGGATGAGAATACTCCGGTGTATATACTGATATCGGAGGCCGACTCCGAAAAATCGGACATCTGACGGCTCCGATTAATCTCTAATGATATATTTGAAACGTGCTGTTTGGGATATGTATGGAACATTATTTCTTATTGGTGTTTTGGAATATTTGCAAGTTCAAGGAGGGAACGCCCCCTTTGGATCCGAATTGGGCCTGGATATACATAGTCTTTTTGCATTCATAGACTACATGATTTACATAATTGTAATGAAACTCATTTAATGTTGACGCATAAAGCCTTAATGTTTAATAATTGATGCCTAGTTGGCCATGATAATGATCGTAGTGACTTGAGCACGGCCTGGTAGCTGGTGTAATTCAGGATGGTCACACTTACATCAAGTTGTTAAAAAGCAACTCAGCTTCACACGGTTCCATGCAAAGTCAATATTATTCCAGGAATCCACTGATATTCGGTAAATCATGAACAGAATGAAGATTTGTTCGACTGTCAGGCCACACCGGCAATTACTTGATGTACTTAACGACCAAAAGAAATCAATCCCCTTCCAGAAGCTAGCCAACCTGATCCTTACGATAAGGCACGATCTTGACAGGAGAAAGCAGTCCATACGCAGCTTCATCAGGTACAGCCGGAATGGTAGCCGCGGCAAGTTTACCGCTCGTCTCGAGTTCATCCCAGTAATGACGTAGAACATTACCAAGCGGAGTGCTGACGACCACCTCGACGGTGTTTTCTCCTTGTTTGAGCAGAGAGCCAACATCATGCTTGGCCCATGTTAGATCAACTGGAGGCAGAATCTGGCCGTTTACTGTGACCCTGGCTGTGTGACTGATTGAACCGAGATCGATGATTGCCCCAGACACCGAGTCATCGGCATTCGTCACCGGAGGCCACCTGAAGCTTGTTGAATAGTACCCAATACCGGATACGTTTGCTAGTTTTGAAGATACCTCGTTCCATGCAACCAACGTGGAAAGTTGGTATGAAGAGTTTGTGCGCTGTGGGCCAGCAGCAATGTTGTACATATCGGATGGTGGTGTCCACGATTCAACCACGAGTGTCCAATCGCCCAGCATGAAAGGGTGGCTGGTCATCGGCTTGAGTGTTGCGGATTTACCGTTTGAAAGTTTGATCCTTCGTGTCTGTTCGTCATAGGATCTTAGCACGGTGAGAGAGTTGCCATTCGCTTCGACGGAGACTAGTCCATCCGCGGTATTTTGGGCATGGAGTCCCGGTTGAGAGCTCTGGTGAAAAGCAATGATAATAGACTGATTTGCTGCCAACTGAAGTGGGACTGTAACGTGTGTGGGTGATTGCTGATATGTAGACATAGACGTGACATGTCCTGTCCATGCATCATATAGAAAAGGCACTCCCGTTGTCTCAAAGGAGATGTTTCCCACGGCGAAGCCTTGCTCGAAAGAGAGACCCGGTGCATCATTGTATACATATACGTAATCTGTAGACGTGGCGTCATCATGTCTCCAATAGGTATACCATGTTCCATTGGAGGAGACAGAAGTTCGTGGCGCGATGTTGAGCGACTGTAGTGTAGCTGCGAGACTACCGCCTAATACGATGTGAACGCTCTTCAGTGATTGAAGTTTCTCGAGCGAAGTAGCCGTAGAATTTCCGGCTTTGAGGTTGTAACCACTGTAATTGGAAGGAAGTCCACCGAAGAAGATCACTGGAAGCCCGTTCTGAGCGTACTCGACGAGTTTGCTGACTCCAGCTGTAGTCAAGCTTTCGCTGCTCTGAACAACAAGTACTTTGAAGGCCTGCCTGTTTGGAGCAAAAACGCCATTACTGACGTAAGCATCTTCTAAAGCAAAGTTGTCTGGGCTCAGGTACTCATAGGTGTAGCCTAATAACAAGAAAGACATGATCAGCGCCGAGACTTAGATCTCAAGATGTGCTTTATGTACTTACCAGCTTCCTGCAAGTCCTCCGAACTGTACACTGTAGGGACGGTTTTGTAGCTGGAAGATTTGGACCAGAAAGCAATATCCACTTTTGGAAAGCCTGTCTGTCCAATGTATTGGTTCCTCGAAAGCCAGTCCAAGAAATCCGAGTAGAAAGAAAATGCCGGCTGGCGAGGCCCGTGCATATCTGAGAAGAGATACGCAAAAGTCGTGAAGCCAGGCCAGGTTGTATTTCCATATTCGCTGGAGGTAGGGTAGCCGTGAAGTACGAATTGATTGACAGAACCGGCAAAGGAGCGTTTCAGAGACCATAGGAGCTCAGGTATAGTCTGCTGGTACGCCTTCATAATCTCCGCGCCAGCTTCGCTTGAGATGACTCGTTTTCCAGCAAAGTGTGCAGGACCCGAATATTGTCTGTAGCTGTCGATGTTGTTGCTGAAACCTAGTCTCGCATTCGGGAGCATTTACCAGTGGAATGTTGGCAAGCATGTCCATTGGCATATTGTAAACAACTTGTGAGGAAAACTGTATGTTTAGTTGATTGCTCCAGTTTGTCAATGCTTCGAGGTACTCTGCATTTAGTTCTGTGAGCTGTCCTGTTGTTAGTAATTATTCGCGAAGATATTCAAGACAAAAACGAGACGCCCACAGTTTGTTGGTAATCGACAACATGACTAGCACCCTCATCGTCTTCATCGGTTAAATAAGTAGTCAACATCGTCGAACCTCCGCCGGAACCGACTAAAAGAGGTATGTACTTGTTGACAGAATAGCCTCGATTGACTTGGAAAACGTCTTGTAGACGGGGCGTCCAGAGAGTTGCAACGCTGTACTCCTGGCTATCTTCCCAGAGATAGTTTCCAGCCTGGCGTATGAGAGTTTGAATCTCGCTATCCAACAATGATTTCTGCCAGAAGTCTATCACCACCTGAGCCCCCTCTGCAGAGAAATGGTCCACGGCCCATGATCCGTTCTCTGTATAGCTAGTTATTGGAGATTGTGGGACGGCGGCAGTGACTTCTAGTGGGCTCTGGACCTCACGATATTCAGAATGGACGAGGTAGGAAGCAAAAAGCACTTGCTCGAGCCCTCCGGGGCCTTTATCAGGCGTATAGTTGAGGTATCCGCTAGAACTGACGAACTGTGTGACGTCAGTTAGTGATTTTACCGACAGCACTTTTGTTGTGCTCGAGCTGGAGCTTGTTGAATTGATAACGAGCCCTGTCACGGCTGCAATTAGTGTCCCCGAACCCCATCCTGGGAGAACTCCCGTGTAGGCTCGTCCTGTTGCAAAGGTGGAGTTGAAAGATGCGAGATCCCAAAGAAGACCATCGTCATTGTACAGAGCTGGAACTCCAGCTCCTTGATTTGGACCGAGGGCCGGGTCGACGACAAGTCCCTCTTGTTCGGCAGTGGAAAGTACCGTTTCGACCACAGTTTCTTTGCACCGATGTTAGATGAATTCCATCCACTCAAGCAAAGTAATAAATGGAAGAGCTGCCTACTCCAAGCAGGGCTACCGAACCCATATGTTGTCCAGTCGGATTGGAGAGGAGAGGCTAACCCGCCTCCAAAATTCTGACCGTCTCCATATAGAAAATAGCCTAGTAATTCAACTCCACCTGCTCCAGAGCGACCTATATCCCTGATATCTTCTGCGATAGAAGTCAAGCTCATGGACGCATCATTCACCCAGTACCGAAATCGTGGCCGGACAATTGATGATGGGTTTTGGAAAATGCTGTAGTCAACATTCGCGCCAATTTGATCATTGGTCCCGGTTCCATATACCCCAAGCACCGAAAGTGCCATGGGGAGGAGAAACTGGGCCTGCATTGTGGAGCAGATGCAGTTGACCCCTTCTCTTAATGGCTTCCTGGAGTCTTCTATTGCGGGGGTTACAACTAGCATCCCTTTCTTGAATATATAGAGTGCCGATGTGCAATTGTGAAAGTGTTGGAGCCCGGATATTCCAGATGTCATTTAGAGAAGTCAAGATTTGGAGCTCTTCGGTATAATATTATCGCGAAATTAGACTTCACCATGAGACCCGGGGCATGCTACTAGTATGTGCGACTACGTAGCTGGTGTTTAGCCCGGCTCTTTTATGCGGAGAACATCCTTGCCAATCTTCAGTTTTCTCCCACGCGTGCAACCTCCGCCAATTCCCGGATTGCGGGGTACGGATTTGCCGACTTTTCTGAAGAAATTATTCACAGACGTCGGCATATATGATTAGTCGAGTGCCGTCTGCTTGTGATACTCGCTGGCTGCTTTCGCGAGCCCGTCACGAGGGCAAACGTAGTTGACCCCAGGTGTAGGTCCACCACTTCAAGAATAATTTCCAGAAGCATTTATGTAGCTTAGAGGTCATTCAATGCAATTGAGATCTCTCGTTGCGTTTATGAAAATATCAGAAAGAAAAACTATGAAGATGCCCACATTGTAGTTGACTCTGGCAAGATTGTGTATGAGTTCTCTTGGATAAATTCTTCGGAAAAGGCTATTTGTCGTAAAAAATAGTTTATTTCGAATTGCACCAAGCTGAACAACATCTCCGTCCTCTCATTTCGGCTTGTGGGATACTTGCTCATATCGGAGTCAAGGCCGACGTCTGAAATGTTCGCAGGTAGCTTCGTGTTGAATGAGCTCTCCAGGACACAAGGATCGGATTTATGGTCTTGAGCTGTTTGCACATCCAGTGTACAGATCTGCCACCATAACCGACGACGCATTTCCGTTTCAAACGGGGGTATACGTGTTATTTCACCATCACGATGAAGCTCTAACTTAATAGCTCTTCCCACAGCTAGTCCTATCATGCCATGTACGTCTGGACCATTCGCGTCATACCTGCCGGCAGCCTATAATCATTAGCATAGAATTGGCCAAGGTCCGGGCCGTTATTCTTACCAAGTAGATCACGAATTCTTGCAACACGGTCAAATCTGTCGTCTCCATGAAATTTGATTGGGACACAAAGTGTTTCAACCCATTTTGATAGCTTCGATCGTCGGTTACTTATGCAAATCCAGATCAATGAACTGTGTGGTGTACCTCTCCAACAGGACGTGTCTTTCTTCTTCGATCCCCTTGTAGCACTCAGCTGTCGACATTACAACTACAGCGGCGTAATAGATTGAATATAGCAGACAGCTCTCCCCTATAGTCAACCTTGTCCGACCTCCGATAGCGCCCACCACCAGCTTTTGTATGGTAGGTGTATGGATGACTTCGAGAAAAGACCTCGAGGTACTTCCACCAGAGAAAGCATATCATTTGTGCATCTGGGAGGAATACGTCGGGATGCTTCCCTTTTCCAGAGATATCAGATGAGGCATTAATGGAATTTCTCTCCTCTCCACCGGGGTTGTTGGGGCTGCATGTCGACGCGGGGATGTCGTTGATCGAGGTGTCCTGACGGTGCTTTAGCAAATCATTGTTTTTCCAAAAGGATTAGAATACACCAACCTTTGATGCTAGTACTGTATCTTCACCATCTTGTATGTGTTCTGATGTGGCTGTGGGACAACGTCATTTCGTGTTGACCCTTTGTGCAACGCAACAGAAGTATCGATTGACCGTAATGATGCAATCGTTTCTGCCGTAGGCGCGACTGCGTTCACTGAGCAAAAGAAGTTTATTGATGTGGCAGCGCATGCTGGTGTCAAGAGATTTATACCTTCCGAGTTCTCTTCAAGTACTCCTAATGAACCTGTTCGTCAGCTGCTGCCCTTATTCAACCAAAAGAAAGAGGTTCTCGACTATCTTAGGTCAAAGGAGTCGCCTGGCCTGACCTGGACCGGGATTGCAACCGCTCTTCTATTCAAGTGGGTATGGCTGCCGATTCTTATGTCCTGAACTATACTGATAACTCTCGATAAAAGGGTCTGTGGGTTTCTTGGCTACGACATACCCACCCAGACCGCAACAATCTGGGACGGGCGAGACAAGCGTTTCACCCTCGTCAATGAAAGGGAACTCGGCCATTCTGTGATCTCGGTCTTGAAACACCCTCAGAAAACCGCCAATAAATATATCTATGTTTCTTCAGTTGAAACTACGCAAAAGGAGATACTACAGGCCCTTGAAGGAGAAACCGCCTCGAAATGGAAAGTAATTAATACAACATCGGATGCCCAAAAAAGTGAGGGTTTCAAGAGGCTTGGTGATGGAGACTTCAGTGGTGCCTTCATCCTCGTTCGTGCCACCAGCTACGCCAATGACCCCGCTCTTCACGCCAATTATGCCACAGATGAAGAATTATCCAATGATCTATTGGGGCTGGAGCCAGAAAGCGTGAAGCAGACCGTCAAGCGTGTTTTGAGCAAGCATGAATAAGTGGAAGATTCAATTTCTTGCAAGACTCAAGTACAGGAAAAGTTTGAGCATAGACAATAGCTAGCATTGTTGATTTCTTTTGCTTGATAGTGACCAACCAATGATGTTTAGAATGATTTTTAATTAGTCAATATGGTTGAACTAGCCCAGTAGATAAATAACGATGATTGATCAATGTTGATATAAAATATAAATGAATAAGACTACCTAGAATAAGGAAAGAAAACGGATCTAAGGGAAAACCTGGTAATCTGTGATAAGATCTCCCAGGTAGCCGGTCAGTTCGACCTTTGTTGCCTAGATACACTCACATCCTCGTAGAGGTTTAGAGTCACATGCAGGATAGGAAACCGGCTTGAAAAACTTGGTAAAGAAATCGTCCTCCATTAGCATCTCATGCTCTTTAGCACGAAGCTGAATCAGCAATTCCCGGGTGCCCTTTGATGCATCGCGGAAAGTGGGAAGGAAATTGCAGGAGGCCGCTTTCGATGGGTTTGGTTTTGGACGAAACGCTTCAGGTACACCAGCACCAAAGTCGTAATCTTCGGGTTTTCCTAAGAACCAGCTATTTGCTAGAAAGTCCATATCGCCGTAGTTCACGTCGAGTTTGAGTTTCTCATCGGGGGCTAAACAGTGTATCAGTCGGGTAAAATCCTTGATAGATGAAATAGTCACACCATTGATGCTTTGGCGAATTGAGGAGGCTGCAATAGAGATTGTTTCATCCTCTAATAAGGTCTGAGTGTCCAAGGGCCCTGTCTGGGTCAGGATGACAGCGTTTCCAAAGTACGATGGGGAAGTTATGTGCTCTGGATCACGGGAACGAAGGTCCATGGTGAAAACGAGGGAAGACTGCGCCGATTGTTTCTCTGGAGTAATCGAGACACGGGCACGAGTGATTGACTTCCAGAGTGCAGCTGAGATGCAGTCGAAGGCACTGACATATTTCACGTCTTCTGAGAGATTGCATTGTTTTTTGAGCTCTGCAATCTCCGCGTCGCTAATTTTGTAGAGTCTCGCCTGGTAGTCTGCCATGTCCACGGCGTTTGAGCGGCAACTGAAAGCTTCTTTCAAGTCGATAACTTGATACTCAGGACACTTCTCCAATAAGTCTTGCTTCGATACACCTTCCGGGATTGGATGTCCGTTGAAGGGTTTTCTATCCAGGGATACAGCAAGCTTAGGCAATGGGTCACCATGATAGTATGATTTGCTGCCCTGACGTATGGCACCTAGAAAGATATGTATTGACTTGAAGTCCACTGCAAAATGATGTGCAGCGAAACCAAGAATCAGACCACCTTCGATGACATTCAGCTGTAGCCAACATGCTGGTTGGTGATCCGCTGGCAGCAATTCAGGGAGCAACATAGCTAGATCCAGATCCTCTGGGTGAAAGGAATTTTGAGCAAGATCTGCGAAAGACTTGTACTCGTTGCTTGAATAGTGCTTAACAGCAAGTTTTAGACGAGTTCCAGGTACAACTTCGATATATGGCTTGCCAGACTGATCAACAAAAATATTTCCAGACATGATTGGAAGCTGTTTGATCGCGTTATCGAGTCCTTGCTGCAAGGCTTCTATCAGCTTGTCCATGTTAATGTTTTCCTGGAGCTTGCAAAACGTAAAACATTTCACAATTGCATCTGGCGCTTGTCGGTCAACGTCTGACAGCTTATATCGCACCGGTCCTTCCATCGTTCCTGTCGTAATCCGAGAATTTTAAACCGTTATATGGGTTTTAGTGTTGAGAGAAGCAGAATGGCTGTCTGGTATGATGCCATGGTTAAGTACTCACAGAGACTCACCACTTCGAGTGACTCTACAGGTAGTCACCTCCTCAGAAGTGCCACAAAGTCCCTGATTATTCAGGTGTTCTAGCAAACACAGTTCCAGGATATTCGGTCATTTCTAAGAATATCCAAAATCTGACGTGTGACAGTCCCATCAACAACTTACCGACGAGTTGTTGATAAAGTCATTGGTAATGTCCGCTTGCTTATGACATAAAGAACAGCGTCTTGTCAGTATTGACACATTGTAATCTCTAATTCTGAGTATACAGTGAGTTATGTCTGTATGATGGATTTCTGTAATATAATGACCTCTATGGGGTCATGTCTGGTATGTCTGCCTGGGAGCGCTATACAGAACTCTAAACAGGTTGATATCGTATTTTCAATGATTGGCGGGTTATCAGTCATACAACTAACAATGGTCAATGCTGAGTTGACTTCCACCACAGGAGACGAAACTGGCCTGTCTGACGAGCGAATCAAGGCATGCAAAGCGGATTTTCAAGACGCCTACTTCAATATGAGAGCTAGAGCGGTACTTGAAAATATGGCAAAGGGTACAAAGGCTGTTTCTGCCGACAGGAACCTGCTTTAGTACAGTTCATGGAGTCACAGCGGCCATTTGGATGACACAAAACGGTTATTGAATCACGAGTGACTAGTTGGTGTAGCATTATTGAAATCTACCAGCCTTAATCATGGATTTTGCTTGTAAAACCGCGGAACGACATCCGAAAAGCCTCTGTGTAACTCAAGGGTGACTCGATGGTACACTTATATAGATACTATCAAGAAACATGATGTGTAAATAGTTTGAATTGTACCCAGTACAATGAAGGATATGTGATGTTGGTGTAGCTGATTGTACGAATATTCCTTGACATGTTACCAGGAGTCATGATACATAAAAACTTCCCAAATTTGAGATGTCATAGTTGTCATAGTTGAGCACCGTCATACGGGCAATGTTGCTCAGTATGAGTAACTATTGATATTTGTGTCATATTCTAATGCCTATCCGGGTAGGGGGAAAGCTTCACAAAGAATAACTAGTGTCATGATGCAATGAGATGAAGGCAATGCGTAGTGAAGCGGTACGTTCATGCCCCTGAGTTTGATGATTGATCGGTGAAGCTTCAACGTACTCCTAAATCTCGAATATATAAACATTCCTAAACGTACCAATGCATAGTTATAAAAAATCCAAGTGCTTCGAGATTGATCTTACTTGTGCGGAGTGTTCTTCAAAGAGCAGCAAAACCGGAGGGCAAACAAAGAATATTGAGTGGTCTTCAAACGCATTGGGATCAGACGAATGCCAATGACATGCTGTGGCTGATTATAATGACTCAGAAACATGTATATAAGGGCTTTCATTATGGCAATGAGTGGTAGTTGGAGTTATCCTCAACCAACACACCCTCCTTGACCCAATAATCTTCACCTATTCACAAAAGTTTGCACATGCCAAAAAATGGAGCAAAATACCAAAACAGTGATTGACTCTACTACCTACCAGCTGCTTCGGCAGTCTGTGGATCAGAAACCTGAGATTCTTCCCGTTGACTCCGACAAATTATTTGAAACGGCAATAGTGCCCAATTCATTCAGGGCATTCAGCTCGAAGAACTTGAACGTTCTACCTGGAAAATCAATCCAAGTGGCCATAGCATACCCGACAGAGAAGGAAGAGAAGATTGCACCACTTCGAAGAACAATCGAATCTTACATCAAGCAGCAAAAAGAAAAACGCAGTATCTCAGTCAACATCGAGGAGTTTTTCTTTCAAGTCAAGGACACCGGCGTTGGCGAACAGCTGTTGCATCCACAGGGTCTTGTTGGCGCACTCGAACGGATATACTACATCCAAGATTCTTTACTAGGGAAGCGAGACTGGGAACAAAAAAAATTCAAGCAACCAGAAGTTCATGAATTTGATCGCATCATCATTCCTTCATTGGAAAGTGATCTTCGTGCATCTACGAAAGGAACATACGACAAGCCCAATGTGATATTTTACGAGTGCTTCACCGGACATTTCGTTGCGGGTATGGGAACAGGTCCATATGTTGAAAAGGATATTTTCGAGCTATCACAACGGCTGGGGGATATTTTGTTCGATGACTCTAAAGCTGTAACCTACGGAAAAACACTCACGGCCTTATTTCCGCAGGCAAAGATTAACCATGCGAATTGGCATGGGGTTGTGTGTCATGATGATCTAATCACTAATGCAAAATGTGATCGAGTTTACTTTATCAAGCAGCTATGTGAAGCTCTGGGTGAGTAGCTCACGGAATTTTTCGACAAGGTCTTCTATCTATAGAAGGAGACGGCATGAAGATCATGCCTTGTTCAAATCCTCCCTCTCCTGCTGGCTCGGGATATGGGTTGATAGATTGGCGTGCACAAGTCTCATTCTCTCAGTTGTACTTAGGTAACTTCCAAAGGCCGGGATATTGGGAGAACAACTTATGAGAGAACAATTTATGAGGCTATCAAGCCTTTTCATTATCTACTTGAAGAGAGAACTCAGTAGCTCAACCTCGTAAATTCTTGCGTAAGTTCCCGGATCATACTTTGTATGTTTGATGTAGTTCAGTTTAAACAACCTTGGTAGTGACGGCTGATGGTCATATCATACATTCAACAACGAGAAAGCTTTAATTTGAGAATATATCATGCGTCACATCCGTTGCACCACTAGCGGATCCGGCTGCATTGACCCGGAAAACAATGTTTGCTTGATAAACCCATCGATTGCTTCTGGTGTGATTGTCAAGCCCGGACCGAGTTTGTAGATTTCATCGTTAGCCTGGACAACAAAGGCTGGCAGTTCATCCGGCTTTAATCCCATTGGCTCCAAGGCAAACGAATTTTTGATAGCGTCGACAGTAGCAAAATTGACCTTTCCTCGGTATTTCATTGCTACGTCACATAGGCTCGCTACCAGGGTCTTCCGCTCATCTTCGTTGGCCGAGTACATCAATCCGATGGGTAGGCCGGACTATGGGCGTATCAGACTCGCAAACTATAACCTCTCGTCAATGAATAGCTTACCTTCATAAAGCTCACTATTGATGACATGTCAAATTGTCTAATCAGGGGTTGCGAAACTAGACTGGCGAAATGTAGAATAGCCCCCTTTTCAAACGGGCCGTCGTATTTGGGGGTTGCTTCGTCCCGAACATTGTAAACCGTGATGAATGGTGCGTTCGTTCCGGATTGAGCGGCGGACATAACGCCAACAAAGAAGTCTTTCGCTAGTTCTTCCTTTGCAAGAGAAGCCATGAGATTGATAGAGGAGTCGTCCTCTGCAGCCGGTGTGAGGGTCATCAAGGGAATCCCTAGACTCTTCATCACGGTGAACTGTTCCTCGTCTAGTTTAACCAGAGAATTTGTGACTTGCTTCAAGACATGTGTGACGAGTCTAACACCCATTAGCGAAAGTGAATACATCAAAAGCTCAGACAAAGTCATACGGTGTTGCTCGCTGTGGACCTCGGTAGCGAGACCATTTCTCATGCTGAAAAGTTCTGATTGTTGGAAATGATAGGACGTCCAAGGAAGCGCAGAACTTTTCGTGCTCCGAGCAGTCTACCTCGTATATGCTGACATCGGATGTCTTGCCCAAGTTTTCGGCAGCGAGGGCAAGTTCATTGTGAACTGTTTTACATGGTTCACTTCAAAACAGTAAGTACTATTACGGCGCATCAAACTAAATTGTGGAAAGCATACTGCGAGGGCTAGACGTGACAAGGTCAATGATTAGCATGGAGTTAGATAACCGTTGACTATTCTCTCTGTATCTTTTCTCCTCGGATCGAGCAATTACCTACAACACAGACTATCAATTTATCAGTTAGCCATATATCAAACAGCGCAGGCGATATCACTTACAGCCTATAACGAACACGCCTGGCAAGGCAGCACGCTGTGCAAACGCTTCAGGGTCAAGAGAGGACACTCCCTGCCCACAACATAGCTCAAACAGAAGAAATAGGCCCAGCCGTGGAGGCAGTGACCATAATATCATTTTTGCACATATCATCAGTAGTAGTAGAGAGCAATTGATGCCCTCCGCCTTCAGAAGAAAGATGCGCGTGGCATTTAATTGGTGGGCGCCAATCGTCATTGCTGGCCGAGGCACGTGCCTCGTTATTTCGGTATCGATAAGAACAGCCTCTTCGACAACTTCTTCGCGCCTCGCCTCGTGATGAATCCAGCAGCCATGAAGAAAGGCACTAGAAGAGACGCTGGCTGACTGCTTGAATGCATTTGTCTGCTTCGGTATAGACGTGATATCGTCTGGCCGGACCGCTCCCCCAATGGCGGGCAATCTACTCTTCCGGTCGCTCAGCTTGCTTGTCGCTGCTATTGCAATTGGGTGGGCTTTTACGTCACTTGACCAGTCACCATTAGAATGGCTGCGTATGAGATATAACGCCAGTGCCGATACAGCACGCCCGCAGACCTATGTTCTTTCCGAAGATCCAGTTGTCGTATACGTGAAGGACTTTATCACTACACAGGAAGCTGCTCACCTAGTGCAACTGGCGTAAGCTTCATCTCCATGTTCGGCCAATTCAGTAGACCAGTCGATAGCTAACCATAGCCAATGGAAATAGGAACGGCCGATTCGCTCCATCGCCCATGTGGGATAACGACGGCAAACCGCATATCGACAAAGCGTACCGCCTCTCAATGACGGCGAAACTAGACCGAAACGACGAAACCATTAAAAGAATCGAAGAACGCGCAACATCGTTTCCCTTTTACAAACGTTTTGGTGATTTCATGCCCATTGTGGTTCAGAATTATGGTATCTCTGGCCAGTACCGCGACCACTACGACTGGTTCGATGATGCGCACGCTGTCGGAGGGAATATCGCTTCTACATTTTTCGTTTATATACACGCGAATTGTACTGGTGGAGGAACCAATTTTGCGCGACTTACTCCGCCGGATGATGAGAGTTGGTGTGAGTTTATTGATTGTGACCGGCCGTTCGATGAAGGAGTTACGTTCAAACCGATTCTCGGAAATGCCATATATTGGGAGAATCTCCACGATAATGATGCGGGACATAAAATGACTCTACACGCTGGAATGCCGGTGACCACCGGAAATAAGATGGGTATGAATATGTGGACTTGGAAGGTCGCTTGAGGCTGTATTTTTACCATATAAGTCATGAGAGTTTTCATGAAAGTTTACAGAAAGTTTACAAAAACTTTGTAGCGCCGCCATTTCCACTTCAAAGTTAAGGGAAACTTTAGAGAAACTTAACGGTGCCGGATGGCCGAGAAACGTGCTGAGCAGCAAAACCTTGTGTAAAAAGTTTATCCGGCAACTAAAGCCAGACAGGATTATTTTGTCTTCTATTGTAGCTGATGCTTTCCACAATGCATGAACAGTGAGGGGTATTAATGTGACGCAGCAACGGACGAACTGCAAGAAAACACCACCGATGTCTATATATATGCAAGGTCATAGTGAAGAAACTCATCGGCCGAATTTCTTCAACTCTAGCCATCGCAGTGGAGGAAAAACAATCATGGCCCATGCACAACCCACCCAGATACCCAGATCGGCACCATCAGTGCTAACCAACTTGGCGATAGGGCCAACATAGTAGATCTGGTACATGCACATGATACTTCCGACCCATCCAATGACGAATGCTGTGAACGCAGCCAGACCCAGAGGCAGCTTGCTTCGGTCTGCCCAGATCGACCAGTCAAAAGCCGGTGCAATCTTGCCCCAGCGGAAGATCATGTGTTCTTCAAGCACAATGACCAAGAAGATTGTAACCCAGTAACCCATGAGAGCGAGGAAGTTCTCGAAAATTTCAAACAGATGGTCCCGGCCGCCGAGGGCACATGCAGTGTAAATGACCACACCGACGCAGGTCCAGAACCAACGGGGAAAGGCAACTCCGTAGCGACCTAGAGTCTGGAAGCCAAGAGTGGCCGAATAGGTACCAGGAATATTGTTTGCAATAAGACCCAGCGCAATCAAAACACCGAGGAACTTTCCGAAACCGCCCAACCCATTATAGCCTTGCATGATCAAAGCGCCAGACGAAACTTCGTTAGCGGCCTCCCAGTCGACGTTGCTATAAGTTCCCGAGCCGAGACCGACACCAAGCAGGTTGGCAAATGTCAATGCAAGACCGATGCCAAAGAAGCTCATGGTGAAGGTGACCCATTTCTTGGTGGTCGGGGGGTAGTACACGTAATAATCGGCACCGGCAGGGGCCCAAGCAACGGAAGACGACAGGCAGAGCGAGAAGAACGACAGACGGTTGCCGGCGATATCTCGGGAACTGCCAACAGAGGGAATGTTGGTGTCGAACTTGGGGCCGGCGGAGCCCACCAACACAAACAGAGCAATCAATTGCGGGACCCATGCCCATCTTTCGTACTTGTGGAAGACGGACATTCCGAAAATGACCACAATCCAGGTGATGATGGCAACTATAATTGTACCGACGACGACAGTCATGTTTCCGCCGGCGACGGCGGAAAGAACCTGACCTCCGACAAGGCAGTCAACCATTCCATAACCCAGCATGATCACAATGTTCAGGAGGGCGCAGATCTTGCTAGGGTAGTAGCCCATGAAATAACGCGCAATGACCTGACATTGTCAGACAATTGAGCTGGCACGTGAAAGTATGAAGGAACTCACCATCGTACGATTACCACTGACTGGACCCCAAGTGCCCATGTACGCAGCACCGGCGGCACCCAGCAGGGCGCCGAAAGTAGCACACAGCGCAGAATCAGTAAAACTCAATCCATAATCCAATGGACCAAGCATACCAACGGCGATGTTGTTGGCGGTGATGTTTGTACTGAACCACAGCAGGCCCATCTGCATGTAATCGGCAGCAGTGGCGCTATGACGCTCTGATTCAGGTACCCGTTCGATACCGCGGGCTTCCATGAACCTGACTGAGGCGATTCTCTCGTTCAGACGGGCAAGAAGGCCGCGGGAGCTGGTGCTCTTGGCGGCATCGGATGGCTGACTTTCGAGGACAGAGCCATCGGTGTTGATGTTGTCACTCGGCTGCTTCTCCATGGTGGTTGTCTTGTCAAAGAGAGCACGAAACGACATGCAAAGAGGTCAAGAAGGAATATGCGGCGGCAAGGATGATGTACGAGGGATATAAGAGGACATTAAGAGGAATAAGAGAGAGAGGGACGGAGGAAAGAGCAGTGGCGGGAAGCCGCTCACCACTCATTGGTCCAACCCATGTAGGACGCAGTACGTACATACTACTGCATAACTACTACGTAGTACATAGTACATACGCACTGAATAGTACTAGCTACGGACTAGCTCTGCTGTATCACCACTGCCATTCGATGGAGCTGTAGCGATAACACACGAATTAATCAATTGTGCATGCATGCATGATCCTGCGACGAAAGAATTCAAGACGGAGTGGGGAGATGGACAAGCACCGACAAGCACCGACAAGCACTGACAAGCACTGACAAGCATTGACAAAAAACTTAGCTTAGCTAGTTACGTGGTACGTATTTTTGCATCGGGAACCCACGCAGGGTCCCCGGAATCCCTAGCGCGCTTCTAGAAAGACGACACCAAGTACCAATGAGGACAATGCACCGCGACTATAGTGGCTCATAGAGAGAAGTAGTATTTATTAATACTTGGCGTACGGAGCACTCCGTAGAGAGAAAGATAAGACGAAGAAAAGAAGATGGATGGCGGATTTCTGCTTTGGGTTAGCGCCATGCACGGCCGGACTGTTACGGGAGAAGGAGCGACGGGCTGGTCTGCAAGTAGTTTAGCGTGTCGTTGCTGATTGGTTGACAGGCAGCCTAGTTTTCAAGGCACCCACTTCCCTGGGCTCTCCTCTGTTCCTCCGTAAGTTTTCTTATCTCTCTCTCACTGTTTGGAGTGTTTGCATTCTCTGGAATGCCCTTGGACACCCCATCACACCATCATCCAGGCCTTCCTGGACTGCTCCAAACCCACCATGGCTTTTCCATCCCCGCCTGATTGGCTGTCTCGCCTATTTGATGCCAATTGATTATTGGATAAATACGCAGCCATAGTATATGAAGCTTCGAGCCGTTTGGGATCGCGTCTCCTCCAAACGCCTCCGCTGAAAATTTGCCTGCATAGGCAGTACTCTTACACTCCGTAAGGAAAAAAGCAATCCCGTTGCAGTTTCCCACCCGGCAGTGCTATTGACTGTTTAATCTTTATTATCAGTGCTACCAAGCCAGGTACAATGCTTGACTTACTGATAAGTCCATGATTTAATTTAGTTGACATGGCGTTGTTTGCTTGCTGTCGTGCATCCTGACCAAACGTGTGTCCGATTCGGGCTAGCCTGAAGATAAGGGTTGCTGAGTGGTCAGGCTTCACATCCACCAGCCCCTTGACTGCTTGACTTTGGTTCTCTGGACAGAGTTTACTCATAGTCCAAGAGACCCCATTTCACCCTGTTGGGTGGTGGCTTTGGTGGCTCTTGGGATTTTACTTTCGCTTCTTTTTTTCTTTCGACATTTTAAGTAGGAGGCGGTGCCGCCGTTTCCCCTCGTGTCTGAAAATCATTGTACATGTCATACTAAGCACCACGGCGAGATAAATCACAATGGCCGCAGACGGTGGTGGCAGCCCACACGATCTGGTGGTGCAGTCCTGGGTCATGTATAGCATTGGCATTATTCTATATCTACTCCGACTGTATGCATCAACCCCCGCTTTCTACATTCATAGAATACTGGTCCCTAACAGTGAATAGATATGCCCGATACGAGCGGTTGGGGTTGAAATGGCAGGCAGAAGACTGTATCATGGCGCTATCAATTGTACGTCCCAATGGCTTGTCTTGTCTTCGACACAGCTAATCGTTCTTGCCGGTATAGGGCTGGTATACTGCCCTAGTTGTGACCAATATACAATTGGCAGAAGGCGGTGGTGGCACACTGTATACTCCAGAAGAGTACGCCACCTTTACTCCGCAGGATATATTGGATAGAGAACAATTTGCCAAAGTTGAATTCGCTTCCGAGCAGTGTATGGTCAACACAATTTGGTTCCTGAAAGCCTGCATGCTCATCATCTATTGGCGGATGACGTGAGTGCTTATCCGTTCTTGTTTACGACCGCATGGCGACTCACTGTTGTGATACCAATAGTACGAATCTTGTACGGCAATTCTGGGTCAAAATCTGCGCCGGATATACACTCGCAGGATATATCGCCGTCGAGCTCACTCTCTTCCTAAACTGTCGTCCGTTTTCGGGATATTTTACCATTCCACCGCCTCAGCAACAATGCGCCACGTATTTCAACTATGAGGTTGTTCAGGCAGTTTTCAATATATCCTCTGACTTGGCCATCTTGTTGGTTATTATCCCGACATTGTGGAAGATGAACATGTCGAAGAAAGAAAAAGTGCCCATCCTCGTCATTTTCGGGTTGGGGTTTTTCTTGGTATGTTCTCCTCTACCAAGTAGTACTGGCATATTCAAGCTAAGGTCATTGTGTTAACAGATCATTTGCGCCATCGTTTCCAAAATCTTCACGTTTCGCGACATCTACGACACCTCCTACCAGTTCTGGTACCTCCGAGAAGCCTCGATCGGTATCTACGTTTCCAACCTCCCATATGTCTGGTCATTTCTCCGCCGGACAATCAAGTTCCTCCACTCCACCGCTACCGGGACAAAAAAGAGCTCGCAACAGCTATACTACGGCGCAAAGACAAACGACAATCCATTCGCTGGCCATATTGGGGCCCGGAGTCGGAATTTCTCCGCCATCACATCGAACCACGATGAAGGACATTTGGGTCGAAGCGAGAGTGAAGAGCATATATTTGGCGGCGTGGCCACAGAGACTCGGGTGCTGGGTGGTGATGTACACCTTGGCGACGTCAATCCGGCTAAACAGTACAACATTCACAAAACCACTGAAATCCACATTGCCAGTAGTGAGAGCAATGTGTAGGGTTTTGGGGCTGGGGTTTGCAATGTTATGGCGCGTCGAGACTCGGATATTTAATGTTTTATGTCTTTTCTCTCTCGATATTTAGTTGTAAGGGTATGCCATGGACCACGAACACACGCGCGAGTATTGCGATAGATCTCGGTGATTTGAGTGGTCCTGGCCGAGATTGCTTTTTTCTTTACGGTGAACAGGCCAACAGAGATACCATGTTCTTGAAAGATCCAAAACCTGATACATAGTAAAAGGAATATTTGAATCACCTTGCAAATGATTGGCTGAGAGCAACAATGCCAATGCCATCGGTACCTTCCCTTTTAGTACTAGCTCCCGTCGCCTGTCGTGGCAGCTTCAGCATGTTCTTTTTCGTGGACTCTTCTGCCAACTCCACGTCTGCACTCTACGGAGTACACGTGGGACATCGCCTGGAGCAAGCCGAGGGCCGTCCTTGCGTACGGTGACAAGCACATAGACCAAAAGTCAATCGAGCAAGTCAAGCCACGTGCCCGACTTGGCTGTGCTTGTTGGCTGCGCTTGACGGAGCAAAACTTTTTGATTCTTTCTCTCATCTCCCGGTGCGCACTCAACAACAGCTCGATGATAATACGTACATGGTCGTATTCTTAATGATCCTGACGGGATCTCGTTCAATCTGTTAACTGTGTCTGATTTGCTGACCGTCAACCCGTGCCTGGCGGACATTTACATACAAGAATGCATAGCCTTAAAACCCGCCAAGTCAATTAAGCTACTCAGCCAGAACCAATCAGAGGGACAGCGTCGAGAACATGCTTGGAGCTCTCTACAAGCCGGTGCTCTGATTGGCCAATTGTTTCGGAAAATCGATGATTAATGCTCTTACCGGGACAATGACCTAGTTCGACTCCAGGAATACTACGTAAAATGTCACTGCAACGTTCTCCTTCGTTGATGACGGTTGATAATGAGAACATCTCACATACGAAAACTGTCATGACAGCCGAGTGCGGTCTCAACAATGTGAAATATCAACAATACCCGCCGACTTGCGTCTCGAAATGTGCTATCATCGCCAAATCAAACCACATCTAGACAGACCAACAACCTCGAAAACGTGGGCTCGCCATTGCGGATGCAAAAGTATATCGCAATTAGCGGACCAGCCCCAGCGGTCTGATCGCGAGATCCAAAAGAATGCTGTAAGTGACATGCCATGCAGGTACCTCCCAGCGTTGCAACGGACATATAAAGACGGGCATACCCCTCATCAAGGGCATGGATTGGAAGTAACTCCTCGATTAATCACCGCCGGTCTTGCAAACACTCCACATTCAGCAAGATGTTATCCCAAGCCATGTTACACAAGGTCTTGATGGCCATGATGGCCAGCTGCAGCGTGGTTGCTGCTCAGACTACCACTGAGCAGTACCCTTCTGCTGCCGAGATTGCTGCTGCTCAGGCTTCCGTCATTCCTTACTCTCCCACCTCCAACGTACCCGGAAAGGTCTTTAACCGATTCATCGATATCTGGTTGGAGAACACTGTAAGTATTCCTGGTGCTAGAGCGGAATCGTTATCCGCGACACCCTGACAGGAGAGCTAATGTTTCTAGGACTTGGCCACCGCTGAAATTGAGCCTCATCTTAACGAGTTGAAGAAGAACGGTATCTTCTTGAACAACTACTGGGCTGTTACTCACCCATCTGAGCCCAACTACATCGCCGCTGCTGGTGGTGACCACTTCGGAATGGACAACGACGCCTGGTGGCAAATCCCCAACAACGTCTCTACTATTGCTGATCTTTTCGACACCCGCAAGATCTCCTGGAGCGAGTACCAGGAAGGCCTCCCTTACGCTGGTTACCAGGGTTTCCGTTACCCTGAGAGCGGCCCCAACGACTACGTGCGCAAGCATAACCCCCTCGTCATCTTCAACTCTGTGACCGATGACGCTACCCGTCTTCGCCAGATCAAGAACTTCACCAGCTTCTATGAGGATCTTGACAACCAGCGTCTCCCCCAATACTCTTTCATCACCCCCAACATGACCAACGACGGCCACGACACCGACGTCTCTTTCAGTGGTACCTGGTCTTACAACTTCCTCACTGACCTCCTGAAGAACGAGTACTTCATGGAGGACACCCTTGTCATGCTCACCTTTGATGAGGGTGGCAACTACACTCACCCTAACTCCGTCTACACCCTCTTGGTTGGTGGCGCAGTCCCCGACCACCTCAAGGGAACCACCGACAGCACTTTCTACACCCACTACTCCGTGATTGCCTCTCTCTCCGCCAACTGGGAGCTCCCCTCTCTCGGTCGCTGGGACTGCGGTGCCAACTTGTTGTCCCTCGTTGCTGACAAGGTCAACTACATCAACTACGACGTTGATATGACCAACGCCAACTTGAACACTTCTTACCCAGGTCCTTTGTCAAGCAAGAAGTACTCCAGCGCCTGGCCCATCCCCTTGACCCACGGTGCCCAGTGCTCCGGTGCCAACACCGTTCTTCACACCGTTCAGCAGACCTACCACGGAATGCAGCCTACTTACAACTACACCAGCCCTGTTCCTTATGATGCTGTCAGCGGAACTGCCGTTGGTATCAAGTACAGCCGCACGGGAGTGAGTACACCCTGCTAATAATATTTGATTCCAATCAGCTAACAATGGTTACAGCACAACGGAAAGACCGAGACCTGCGAGACTGCTTAAGCGTTTGTCTGGGCTTGATTAGATCTATGTCTGATGTCGGGCATGGGACGTCTTAAACAAAATAATTTCTGAGATAGAATTTGTAATTATTACTCAAGAATGAACACCACATTCTGTTTTCAAGCAATATTGATAATCTCTTTCCAAAAAATGCCAAATGGCATTGATCGAAGGTTTCAAGGATTGTCAAATCCTGGAAAAAGTTGCGTCAGGTTTGATGGTTAATGGGGTAGTCGGGACATCCATGGATATGTTAAATCCGTCTTGAAAACAAATTGTCTGGATACCGAAGTAAGACTAGGTAGAAGATGGGATTCTTTTCGCTATTTCCAAGGTTAAGTAAAGTATCATGACAGCATATTTCAAGGAAAGACTAAATAAAGAAAAGGCCACCAAGCTTCCGTGCCACATGCAGTTCATGAAAATTTCATACGGTCATTGTTTTCATCATACGTCGTACCCATCCACTCTGACTCACCAGGCACATCTCCCATATATGCCGGTTCGGCAAAGATCGCGCCAACAGATGGGTCAACGTTCCTCCAATCAAGGGATGATAGTAAGTCGCCAGCATCATGCATCGGATGACTGTATGGTTCCATGGAGGAATCAAGTGTCATTTGTCTGGGATACTCACCTTGGTGTTGCACATTGTATGCAGGTTGATCGGATTCCTGCTGGGAATTTTGCCCACCGCTTTGATTCCGAGATAAAGTATTGCTTTGTGCTGATCCAGACAGGGATGTAGCGGAAGAGCTCATGATGAAACCAAGGCGCCGGAGGAGGTCGTCATAGAGCACGAATGCCCGGCGACACGACTCGTCGACTCGAGACAAGCCGTGCAACCATCTGTGAGCCTTTTGACAGGCAGCTTGAACCTGAGCGGCTAGTGCAGGAGCCACGAAGCTGTATTCAACGTCTCCCATGTGGGCCGAGCCAGCGGGATCACTAGTCTGGGTGAATATAACCAGGATAGTGCTCGCTTGCATCAGAAAGTGAAGCATACACCACCAGGGGGATATGTTGTATACCCAATCAAGGTCCACAGCATCCGGAAAGACAGCAATTAGGGACAGCGCCGCTTGAAGGCACCGTTGACTGATGTATGCGTACCCTTTCTCTTTCAGACCGACGTATCCCCTGAAAGGGGAGCATGGTCGATATAAAGTAATCCGTGCGCCGTAATAATGCAGCGCCAAAACAGCCTGTCCTTGCGACGATGTTTGCAAATTCAGATTACAATTGTGGTCAACAAACCGAAATGCAGGAGGTAAGCGCGATAGCCAGTAGTCTAGCTTCTCGTCGTAGAAGCGAATGCGTCGTTTGATGTAGGACTTGTTAGCTTGAAATCCCTTTGGGGAGAATAATTCTCCAATGGCAATGTGTACTATGTACATTAAATCGACAAGATGGTAAAACTGGAGGCCTTGGTTAGTTTCGATCTCCTTGAGCCAGAAGGTGTCGTAGTTGTCGTTTTCATTTTCCTCTAGTGACCACCTAAGACGTCCTCTGCGAAGAGAGTCGTTGGTGAGCAAATCCATCACATCAGGGCGAGCGAACATGTCCTCCGAGTAGGGTATAGGCTGCTCGACGGAAAACGACGAGCTCCCAATGCAGGTAGGTCTCCCAGTCATATGCGACAAGACGTTTTCTAGCATATAGATAGACCACCAAAGTCGCGAACGAGCTTCTTTGGATCCAGGTTGTAAGTCGGTATCTGTGAAGCGTAGATTGATCGCCAATGCCATGGCTGATCGTACTGCAATGCCGGAGACTTTCCAGGCCCTGCGTCGAATGGTTATGAGTCAGTGGCTCTTACCATATAGTGAAGTGAATTAAGAAATCTGCTAATGCAGCAAGGTATAAGTAAATGGGGCTATTCACCGATTAATCTGCATAGAAACCATAAAGTATAACGTCACAAGCGCTTCAACCTGTACTTGTTGGAGATCTGCGTGTTCGAAGGTCATATTTTCATTCACGCTCAAGGATCGGGCGCGAGAGAAAAACACCTCATGACTAATACCAGTAGGTAATTTCTCCTGGAGAAATTGCAGTCGTCTGCAGCCAATGGCAAGAATCATGTTGAAGATTGCCAGCCATTTTGAACCAGGTCGCGTGCTTCCATTGACTCCCCATATACTCTTGTATTGTTCCAGAAATAGATCGGTACGGACAATGGGGAAAAAGGGATGCACGGATTTGAAGTAAGAGTGTAAAATCCAGTCTGCTAGGTTCTTCGCGGGCAATTTATATGCATCGACGGGATTCGAAGCGGGTAGTTTTTGATCGTCGAGAAAATAGCTAACGGCCATGTTGTTGTCCAGACCCTGAGGAGAGATAGGCTGGCCGAATTGCGTTCTCCCCGCTGCCTCTATGTTGCGATCAGGCGAGAGTTGGTGTCCGCTGTCTGGTTCCAGGTTACGTAACCAAGCGTGAACAGAGTTCTTGCCCATGAAGCCGGTGGCTCTGGACTCTTCGTTTCGGTTGAGGTCCTCGCTTATCGTGTCTATCCCTTCGATGGAGCCAGCTGAGGAAGAGGATGAGCTAGACATGGACGGGTTGCGGTTCAAAGGGTAAGAATCGATGGGCTAATAAGTAATGAAAGATAATAAGATTAGATGAATTGGTCTTTTACGTGATGATACTCGGCACAATGTCATAGAGGCCTTACTGTTAAAGTTGACTGGATACGTTTCGCAGCGCCTGCAGGAATCTCATGAAGAAGGTCTCGTAAGAGATGTTCGTACTTATCAATTGTAGTTTTCAGTGACTTCATCTCCTGCCTATCTCGCACACGCTTATGGTCTGCGTATAGGCACTCCGTGCCCGCGATTGAGCAGCCTGCACACACAGGTCGAACTCCATCGCACTTGATGCGCCTTCTCCGACACGCTTCACAGGCATGTTTTGTTCTGGCCCGCATCAAGGGACCCGATCGATGAGATACCCGAGGAATCCATACTTTCTCCCCGACACCACCAGAGCCTTCTGGTGCTGCTCTCGAGCCACTCGTAGGAGTTTGCGTTTGCTGTCTGAGAGGAGCTCCGGCGGCAGCAGTAGCAGTATTTGTGTTGTCTGGGATCGACTGCTCGATAGAAGAAAGACGGCGCGGCTCTACTATCGACTGGAGGCTCCCTCGTGAAGAATCAGGCATCACTAGTTAGGGCTCGGATGCACTGTTCCCAGATCACACCTTGGTTCAAGGTAGTCGATCAGACTGGTGGCGACATGCCAACGATCGTCAATCAATCAATCAAACAAAGCTTCGAGCTAAACGCCTCTTCCAAGGATGTGGTCTTCAAAAAAGTAGAAATAATGTGTATTCGAGCAGTGGTCGTCTCGTCTTGTGGGGATTCGACAAAGGTTAGGGACGTGAATGTAGACAAAATATAAAGCAACAATGAAATAGATTCGAAGACTAGGAATTCTTTTCCAGACAGTTACGTGGATATAAATGGCGTCAACTGGAATAGCACCAGTTGACCAAGACAGATTTGTCAATTTGTGGGATCAATGAAAGAAAATTGTGAGAATTTGCCACCGGGCTTGCTTCACAAAATGACTGACAGTTCACAGAATAGGCTGGGTATTTACCAAAAAAAAATATTTATCAAAGTCGAAGCTGTCGAAGCTATTGTTCAGCAGCAACGTCATCGGTAGGTACTTTGCGATGATCAGCTGCGTCCGTGCGACGAATAGTGCTGTTCTATAGAATCTATACCAATCAGAAGGACAGCCAGTGCTCGAATACCACGCTTGGTGACTGTACCGGCAGTCAGTCTTTTGTGGGCCAGACAAGGGTTCCAGGGGAAGACCTGGTGACTCTGTACGAATCATCTTCTTCTAAGCATATTATTGCGATCCTGTTCAAGGCAGTGATTCACAAAGTATGTTGACTTCCAGGATTTTGCAAGCACAACAAGGCAGAAACAGGATTTATTATCGTTTAATGCAGAGGATCTGTCAGTAACAGGCTGCTCATATTTTTACAACTTATTAACTAGCTACTTCATGGACACGACATGTCCAAGGCAAGTTTCTTGAGCATCGTCGCAATCCTTGAAATCATCCAAGGTCACAACTTCACTCGCGGTGTATTTATTTATTGTACACTCTCAGCTTCAACTATCTGATGCTTAAGGACGGGAGACTTGTATTAATGCTGACTGATCTACCAACAGACTGCTCATTTAGCTAGATCGCATATGCTCGAATCCTTGCGCACGCGCACACACCTTCTTGTCGCAACCCATTGGCCACTTGTACCTCAATACATGAGCTGACCGACTACGATTTGATTAAATGAATAAATGTGAGCACTTCTCTACAGTTGGCAAGACTTTCATTTTGAAAAATGAAATGTGTCTGCGGAGCGAAAAAAGAAATTACATTGGGCACCTATTCATCAACAATGGAGCAATAACAAGAGGTTTTAAGTTCCACATGATCAATCGGAACAGAACAGAATAAATAGAATCCGCAGGGTTTTTTTTTTTTTGTTTTGTTTTGTTTTCGCTTTTCTTTCATGGAAGTTTCACTGCTCAGTCTTGGTAGTGACATAAGCGAAGTGTTCGCTGCCAGCCGTCGAACGGTATCCGGCCAATTCGTTGTTCTCCAAAAATTTTCGTATCCCGATCGTTTCCTCCTCGGTCAATTCAATAGCTAACGCGGCCACGTTCTGTTCCAGATACTTGATAGACTTGGTTCCGGGATTTGGAATGATGTCAGGGCCCTGATGGAGTAGCCATGCAAGCGCAAGTTGGGAAGGAGTGCATCCTTTTTTATCAGCAAATGTCTTGAATTGGTTGACAATTGAGACATTCTTGCTGAAATTCTCTGGTTGAAACCAAGGAAACCATCGACCCCGCTGATCGCCGTTGTCGCAAAGTGACCCTGGGGTAGAGTATCTCCCGGTGAGCAAGCCGCGTGCGAGAGGCGAGTAGCATACAACAGCAATGCCGAGTTCGCGACAAGTCTGAAGAACATGGGAGCTGGACTCTTGTTCAATGTCACGCACAAAGGGCGAGTACTCCATCTGGACGGCAGCAACGGTTGCGATCTTGACGGCACGGCGCAGTGTGTCTGAACCTACTTCCGATAACCCGATATGTTTGATTTTTCCTTCCCTAATACGTGTCAACAACTCGATGCAGCAGTGATTAGCAGCGATTAGAAGACTATCACGAGATATGGCACTTACGCTTGCAGTTGTGCCAGAATCCTCATGATCTCCTCGATAGGAGTTTCGGGATTCACTCGATGACAATAGTCTACAAGATTTAGTAAACTTTCCAACACGGATCAAGCTCAGCAAGAATACTATCAGGGAAAGACATACAAAGATCAATCCTGTCCGTCTTGAGACGTTTCAAGCTTGCTTCGCACTGTTGTCTGCAGTAATCTGCAGAGCTATTGATTCCCTTGAATTGATATCCTTCCATCATGATACCGAATTTTGATGCAAGGAAGATTTCGTCTCGTTTTCCAGTCCGTTGGAACCACTTGCCTACCAACTCTTCAGTGTCTCCATACATGCTGACGTGTTATTAGTCACCCTTTCCATACGAATGCAAATCATCTCCTGAGTATCAACTCACTCCGCCGTGTCCCAGAATGTCGAGCCAATCTCAACAGCTCGATCCAAGATTTTGAAACGTCCCTCCTCATCCGGCGCAGTCCCATAGACACCTGATAGTCCCACCAAGCCGAAGCCCATGGCCGGAACATCGGGGCCATTCTTGCCCAGCTTGCGAGTCGGAATAGAACCCTTGGACATGATCAGGGAAGAAAGACAAGATCGATTTGATATGTTGGCGTCAGAGTACTTTGGAACAATGGATAATGGCTAGAAAGTCAACAACTGAGGGTAGATGAGCTAGATGAAAGCAGTTCGGATGGCTGAGGACATGGCCCCTACTTATAGCCCGGTGCATCTTTGACGGCTCCCTCGAGAGTCCCTTCTACACTGCGCAGGCAGAAATATTTGCACCACAAAGGTGTCAATCATGAGGGCATCTTCAGCTACTCTTCGCAAGTTCGCAACCATTCATACAAAATATAAACCGGAGATAACCAATCAGCTTGTCTAGTTTCCGAATTCTTTGACAGCGACCAATAGATCCATACATCGTCCGAGCTCTCCAATCAAATGTGTCAGAGATGCCCCGCTGGCGTCATGCGGGCTGACCGGATCCTGGGAATACCTAGCCCCTTTAGGTTAGTGGGGGTGTAATTCATCAATCAGGGCTTGTACTCAGACCCGCCGTGCACAAATGTACTATGTAATGCGGGGCCGGAACACCATCCACTGGTCCTTGGTGGGTCGTCCCAAATACAAGACATCGGCTTAACTCCGATGCCTCATGAGACTACAAGCTTACCTAGTATATATGTAGTATCTAGTCTGTAGATATTATTGGTGTTGATGATGAGTTTGTTTCAATCAAGGATCTATTATTTCTATATCAACGACATGCCACTCCTTGCTTATCATGGCAGGTAATTGCCCCTCGGATATTGTGTCCGATCGACCCCGAAAATCCAAGGTCAAATCCGGCTGTCGTACATGCAAGTGAGTGCAGCCTAGTGTAACAAGCAAATCGGAAGTCTAATCGATATACAGACTGAGAAAAGTAAAGTGCGATGAGAACCGGCCCGTATGTAAGCGGTGTCTCTCGACAGGACGAGTATGTGATGGATATGGAATTTGGGGCGGCGGAGGAAACTTCTATGGCAGTCGGCAAACACAACTCATCACTCCAACCATTCTCCCATGTACCACTCTTCAGGGTCTGAGTCTGGATGAGAAACGGAGCTTCGAATGGTACAAGTGCAGGGTGAAATCGAAAGTACATGGCCTTTTTGTCCTGACCTTTTGGGAGACGGTACTTATCCAGGCCGCTCTCAGGGAGCCGGCAGTGTTACATGCCGTTCTGACCATAAGCCGTGTCCACGAAAATGGTGTACATCTCTATGCAGCGCATCGCAGCCAAAACCTTATTCATAATTCTCTGGGCGACGGAGAGGACTTTATCCTGAAACATTACACCAAAGCGATTAGTTATTTGCGGCCTCATCTTTCTATTAATGGAAAACCATCCGCTCGCCTCGCTCTCATGACATGTGTTATGTTCGTTTCTTTGGAGCTTCTGCGTGGCCATTTCAAGTCAGCCGTATTTCACCTCGAGAGTGGAAACAAGATTCTTCAGGAATCACAGTGCCAATCCCCGACAGTAATTGATGATTGGATTCTCGACGTCTTTTCCAGGTTATACATTCAAGTCGCTCTTTTAAATCAACATCGTCGATTTTTCCAAGTCAATACAGCCTATATTTTGAAGCCATTTCGCTCGGATGAAATATTCCTCAACTTCAGCCAAGCATGGCAGAAGCTAGAATGCATCCTGTTCAGGATACTCGAATTGTCCACCGATGTCCGACAGCAGCAACCACTGGCTTCCTTGTCCCTAAATTCATACATTGAATTCTCACTGAGGCAGGAACAGATCCAACTCGACCTAGAATGCTGGTTCTCCACTTACGAACGATCTAGAGCATCTTTACAAGGCCTTCTGAGGAAGGACATAGAATCATTCGCATTTCAACTTTTGTGCAGTCACCACACAATCGCTCAAATAATGACCGCTACCTGCCTCCGTGACCATGATGATGAAACTATGTTCGACTTATACGACGACCAATTTATAATCGCTATCAATCACTCGATAGCCCTTGCCAATGTGGGAGAATCCCAAGTCTCAACTGCGGTCAATTCTATGCGCTGTTTCGATATGTCTAGATCCGTCATCGATATTGGTTGGATTTCACCGCTGTATTACGTGGCACTCAAATGTCGTGTACATCGAATCAGATTACAGGCTATTCGATTACTGGAATCGAGCATCCATAGAGAAGGCTTTTGGGATGCGAATATCGCGGCGTGCGTTGCCCGGAAGGTGATGGGGATTGAAGAAGGGGACTTTTATGCACATATAGATACAGGCGATGATTTCAATATCCTCGAGTCTCCGGCTATGGAAGATTTGTTTTTACCGCCATTGTCAGATTACTGTCGACTCCGGGATATTGATGTGACTCTACCCGACGGTCCTATGGATTGTATCATCCTGACTTGTCGACAAAGGGGGCTTGACGGAAGTTGTAGAGAGGTAGTGAAGGAATATAACATGCAGCAACAAAGATGGCTGGATTGATTGGAAGATAGCGTCAACCATATTGGGTCTGAGCGATAAAATGCATAACAGCGAGTCTATACCGCCCATTTAATCAGCAGTACATTCTGTGTGGTTGATGTTGTATGGAGCCATCTGCGGGCCGCGCGAACCGCCTTTTCCGTTCATGTAGAAATTTCACGTATCTGCCTAATTGTTTTTGATATAAATACTTTCGTCTCTAATTGGACATTTCAGATCAAGTCATCATTGAGGGCGTACCGTGAAAACAGGTCTAATAATTCTGCCCGTCTACCCAGCCTCATCTAGGACCCGATACAATGACTTCAGACAGACCACGACTCGGCATCATCGTTGGAAGTCAAAGAGAGCCACGTGCAGGGCTTCAGATTGCGAAATTCGTACAAAATACCATCCGAGAACTCCAGAGCCAGAGCGATCTCAACATCATCGATCTCGCTGTTTGGAATCTGCCGCTATACAACGAACCCGGAATCCCATCCCATATTTCTTCGGCTGGAGATTACAAACACGAGCATACCCGGCGCTGGTCACGCGAAATAGCTTCCTACCAAGCTTTCATCTTTGTCACGCCTCAGTATAACTGGGGGTATCCGGCTAGCTTGAAGAATGCAGTCGATTATCTCTTCAATGAGTGGAAAGGCAAGCCGGCAATGATTGTAAGCTATGGTGGTCATGGTGGTGGTAAGGCTTCTGAGCAATTGAAAGAAGTCTGTGATGGATTACGGATGTTGCCGTTAGACAAACCAGTTTGTTTGACATTTCCGGACAAGGATTTTATTGCGAAAGTCGGCCGAGGGGAAGATTTGAACACGGGTGAGGTGTTTAAGGAGTACAGAGTTGAGATTCAGCAGCGGTTCAGCGAACTAATGACCAAATTATAGCTAGTACCGATCTTTAAGCCGTCTCTTACTCGCTTTCAAGATCATTTATCAAAGAATAGCAGTTCGAATTCCACAGTTTTTCAATCTAGTGCACTAGCTAGCACAGACCCTTAAAATGACGATGCATGCTTTCTATTTGTGGGTCATGTAGATCATATCTATGTAACTGGGTAAGTTCACTTTTGTGTTTCAGTATCCTTCACGCCTTTGTTTTGAATATCCCCTTTCTCAGCCATTACCTCGTTGGCATGCTTGGAATACGAAAGGGAAGAGCCATTGGAAACCGGTATCATAGAAATTAGTGCCATAATCCGTCCTACCTAGGTATAATTGAGGTAAACTTCCGGAGATTCGTACAGGTCAACATGGCTCTAACGTCATAACGCTATAGAACAAAGAATGGGATTAGACACACTGGCTTTTGCATATTGAATTCATTCAATGCTATCTCACTCAGCCAATTACTCTTCGTCTGATTCCAGAAAGCCATGACTGCTAATAATATGGCTAGAAACCTATTGCATTTTCAGTGTCGCCAAATATTTTCGTCTACTGAAACCAAGGCCCGTTGTCCTCGAGGAATTGGTTCAATGTCTTGGGTCTCTCATCCATTTGCGCAAGCGTCCATTCTAGATCCTGCTCACCAGTGGGACCATAATACTCCCATTTTGTGAAAAGTACAGGTGGTCGGGCCAACATTTGCTTCATTGGATGATCCGTCAAGAACGTAGAAACCATGAACAAAATCTACGACACTTCAGCTTTACAACAGTTTATATGGTTCGTTCACAACCTTTCCCCGCACGAATCGCTAGTGTACATTTTGAAGGTTCTACAAAATGGATCAAAAAGTAGCGAAGTTGATCATGCATGGTGTGCCGTGGACACTATACTCAATACTCTTGCGGGCACTGACTGGCTACCATGTTCAAATCCGAACGATAACATGTATGCGGCCATAGGAACATTGGCAATTAAGACATGGCGTGCTCGTACAGCTTCATGTTTGCCGGATGAGGTGCTTAGTTTCCGTTGGGTAAATATCTTATCGGGAAAGCTTGGTATGAACCAGCAGAGACATGATATGCCTCAAGCAGAAAATGTTGCAGGTCTGGACATTCCTGGGCATGGAAATCAGGCTAATCATCTCTTTCCAGCTGGTGAAACCGTTGATGGACAAAGTCTGGAGATTAATTGGGATTATTGGACAGAATTCATAGGGCCTCTATAGCCCTAGACGCAACTTTGTATATTGGTTTCTTCTCAGTCTGGATCATATATGTATAAATACAGAACCGATACGCGTATGCCAAGCCATTTCCAACACCATAGTCTTATATATGTCAAATCTCAACGACAAGAGGCTCTTCTCCCCTCTGTCTTCTCCAATAATTCGTAGCCTCTAAAACATCATCACAGCCCTTCATCAAGGATCCCCACTTTTTCCAAAATCCCTCTGTAACCTCCCATCCACGGATATCCCATGGCGGCGACCACACTATCACACCGCGGCATTCAATCTCCGACTGTGGAAACCCTTCGAACAAGCCTCCCATCGTGTCTGACCAGAGTTCGTCCTCGTCGAATGTCCCAAGAGCTAGGAGGACATTGTCTCGCCACCGAGGGTGTGGTACAATATCAACCCAATCCTCATGAGGCATGGTCTGTTGAAGTTTCGTGGGCCATAGTGTAGGTGGAATCTGATCTGGTAATGATGGTTCAGGCAGGACGTTGAGGGTGTCTGCCGAGCAAGACGTTATTGTGAGGAGAGGTTCCAGGATTTTGATGTTGATGATAGTAGCACGTAAGACATTATACTGAAGAAGAGTAATAAGATGGTCCGGGCAAAGAGGAAATACGATTTTGTGTTGTGTTCGGTCGGTAGGCGTGACTATTTTCCCTTCTGCTGATAATGAAGGGGAGGGTAGCAACGGATTGTGAGTTGTACCAATCGTAGCATCCACCTTCGAGGCTGGAAGATTGATTACTGTCTGTAACTCGTCATCCCAGCATGGAACTGCGGGCTCCTCTATTTGCATAGGAGAATGCCTGACCATAGAGAAGGCTCCCTTTTTGAATCCTGCTTCTAGTGCTTTACGTCGTCCTAGGTGATATCAGAAATGTTCTGGCTATAGCCACGCCAATCGGAATTGACCAACTTACGGCGATAAGCCCTTACATTAAGCCGGTTCTGCCTCTTTCTTCGAGAGGCGGCATCTGTAAGTCCGGTCCAATCATCCTGATCGTTCAAGGCCTGTCTTGTATCAGTAGAGTGTGTACGGAGTGACTGATCGGCTCCACTAGACTCACCTCGGCCAGTTGAGGCATTTCCACGAGCTGGACTGCCATTTGAGCAGGTGGCGTTGCAGATTATGGGCGTATCCAGGATGAAGTGGTCGGGGAGAAATTGCAAGAAGGTGTAGAGAATGAACAAGGTAATGGATGGCTGAGTTGGGAAATTTGCTGCCTGAATTGTATGCCTGAACACTAACTCGGTAGAATTGTTTCTGATTGGGTCGTTGGGAAACTTTAAACCTTCGTTGTGGATCCGTATTCTCTGCTATCCCAAATATAGATTAGCGTCATGCGGCCTGCTTACAGCTAACCCATTTTGGGAATCTGTCTATCAAATGCTTCACGAATTTTCCTCCGCCAATTCATTAAACTCACCAAATCACATGCGAACCACGGAGGAAGGAATATGGGTAAAGGCGAGAGGCGCAACTCAAGAATGAAGTATTTAAAACGGCTCGACTCCCACCTAGGAGGAAGAGCTACCCCGAAAGATACATTTTGATTCCATCACAAATTTGGACAATCACACTATCTTATAACTATTGCTCTGAAGATACCCGCCTTTTCGTCTGATAACCATGACCTTTCACCCAGATTCACTTCCAGACCTGACTGGCAAGGTATATATTGTGACTGGAGGAAATTCTGGCATGTGAGTTATTCAAATTCTGCTACCTTGCCAGAGATATACCTGACTTTCAGCAGTGGCTACTACACAATCGCTCGGCTTGCACAGCATGGAGCACACGTCTACCTGTGTGCTCGATCCCTTGAGAAAGGCAACACCGCTATCACAGGGATCAAAGCACTATATCCACAAGCCAAAATAACCCTTTTGCGTATCGACCATCTCGATCTGTCTAGCGTGGTCGCTGCAGCCAAAGAGTTTCTCTTAAAAGAAACCGTCCTCCACGGTCTGGTCAACAATGCCGGTATAATGGCAACTCCATACGAGATAACGAAGGACGGATACGAAGCGCAATGGCAAACCAACTACCTCGCTCACTGGGTATTCACCTCACACCTCTTACCCTGTATGCTTCACACTTCCCAATCTCTGTCAAAAGGTAGTGTCCGCATTGTCAATTTATCCTCGTCGGGCCACTGGTTTGGACCAAAGAATGGTATCAACTTTGCCGACACATCACTCCGTGATGCCGATAGTATGGCTCGCTATGGCCAATCCAAACTTGCCAATGTATTGCATATCAAAACATTGCACAAGCTCTATGGACCTGGGTCACCCGCCGCCACCTCCGGCCAGGGCGAAATTTGGTGCTCAATCGTACATCCCGGCTTGGTGGAGAGCAACCTTGGCCAACATGCAGACTTCCCATCGTGGATAAAGTGGAGTGCCGATTTGTTTGGCAAGCTGGGTGCGCGTTATCACCCTGATAAGGGCTCCTGGACCAGTGTATTTTGCGTGGCTAGTCCGCAGATGAAAGCTGAACAGAGCGGGGTATATTTTCAAAGGATTGCGGAGGTTGGATGGCAGAGTAAGCAAGCCAAAGACGCGGCACTGGCTGCGAAGTTGGAAGACTGGACAAAGCCCGAGATGGAGAAGTGGCTGAAATGAGAGATTTGTTTTGAACCCGACTAATAATATCTGCTCGTTTTGAATATTGAAATCTCATCACATGCCAATTATGATTCTCTCCTGTGTATGAATTGACTCCACCATCAACATAACCGTGGACTGCGTAAAGTTTGACCTCATGGCATCCGCGCCAACCGACCATGGAAAGCAGCTATATTAAAACCTTGTGAACCGAGAAGCCAAGACGTAGTCTAATATATTCAATATGATTTGTAACATTCATAACAAAGGAAGAAATGGTACAAAGGGACTGTATATAAATTTTGCTGCCAGCCGGACCCGCCAAATCCATTCACAGATCTTTCAAATCGCTATGCTCATACTGTACAACGAGACCAAAAATGTAACGAGGGCGTCATCGTGTGCTGTACATTCCAAACGGATCAATATCCGGGGGCGATTTACTCGTCGCCAGCTTCAGCACGGCCAGCCTTGGAGTTCAAGTATTCGTTGCTAACCGGATGTTAGTACATTCGGAACTAGTATATATATCTCAATCCACCATGCATATCGAACGTACCGCTCAACGGCCCAGTCCATCAATGAGTAGGCCACAATGAATGGGGGAGCGACGTAGAGGACTTGGTGACGGAATCGGCGGAAGGTGTTGAAGATGGCGGTGTGCCAGAAGTTAGGGAAGAGGCGCTGGCGGTTGGGAGAGAGGGTGTAAGTGGCAACGCCCTTTTCAGCGCGGGCAACTAGAGTAAAACACAGCTTGTAAGTATCAATTGGACGAGAATGATGTGGATGGCGGTTGGCGAGATGATCGAGATCCAGGTAGGACATCTCGCTCGAGATCGCGGCGGAAGTGTAACAGCGAGTTTTGTCGCATGAATGGTAGATGGATCGGTCGATTGGATGTGAAGAAGGAATAACTTACTGTGACCACCCCAACCCTGCTGCCAGCTGTCGAGAGAAGTTGATGTCAGCTAACCTTCCCAAAATTGAGTTCCTGACCGCAGACTTTGCGCTATCATCCAGGAACCGAGGAACAGGAACGGGAACCGAAGATGGAGGAGCGTACCTTCCGTGCTTGGGTGCGTATCCGCCAGTCATTGTGAAGTATTCGACGACGAGAATGTGAGAGCAATTGAAGAAGGATGCTACAACAGGTCAAGCACCGAGGAATGTTGTTCAGGATTGATCGGGTTCTTTCGTTCGGAATGGACGGCTTGGCAAACATGTCCCGCTAAGCCCGATAAGGCAGGCGTACCTGTCACGTGGCGGCTCATCACGGGATTTTCAGGGACGAGAAAGTTGAGAGAGCTCCTTCTACCGGTGACCTCACTTTCTAACATCAATCAACTACACGGTTATCTCAAAATTCTTCTGCACTGCGAATGTTTTGATTATGTATACGAAAGAAGCTACCCCTTTCTCGCCGACTATCCTGATTTCTCCACATGAGATGGCTCTCTAGAACTTTTCAACACGTAAAGGAGGCTCAAAACAATACCCAGTCCACCAATTCCGATTCCCGTGTATTGCCCTGCATGGTAACCCTTGAGCTTGTCGTCAAAGGTCAATCCTCCGTTGTTGATATGCACTTCCACGGTGCCCGCGATGCCGAGACCGATTGAAATACTGTAATTCACCACAGTAGTCACCAATGACGCCGCTACGCCTTGGTTTCGACGCCCGACCGCGTCGGATAGTATAACAGTCGCCGCTGGAAAAGACATGTCCATGCCCCATGGCATGACCAAGAGCGAAACAAACGTGAACGCCCAGTATGTCTGACCAACCGGATTGATGGCCATGAATACGCTGCCTATTGTGAATGCCGAAAGGGCAGTGAACATTATCCAGCCGGGCTTTAGCTTGCCCATCAGATAGCCTGTGACGAGCGAAGCGGCAAGGCCAGAGGGCGCCGGGGGGACAAACTGGGCGGCTGCTAGTAGAGGTGTAATTCCGCGGATATCCTCAAGGAACCTCCAAGTATAATACACCCAAATTCCAAAGCTAGACCATCCACAAGCCACGCACCCAAGGATGAAACATACGTCTGTGTTTAATGTTTCGAATGGGATTAGCGGCTGCTTTGAGACAGAAACCTCGTAATAAATGAATGCGGCCAAGAACATGAATCCAACGATCAACAGGACATAAACATAAGCCTTCTGCCAGCCCACTACTGGGGCCTGATTCCATGCAATGTTCACGAGAACCAATCCGGTTACCCCGAGCGCTGCTCCCATGACGTCAAGCTCAGCGAGTATCTTGGTCAACGACATATCCGCTGTATGAGACAGTGTCGAGGGAACCACCAAGTACACAATCACAGCGAGAAGCATGCAATAGATGGCCGTACACCAGAACGCCCAAGGCCACCAGGCTAATTCGGCGAGTAGTGCCGCAAAGACCGAGCCAACTACTGCTCCGCTTGGTGCCATACCTCCGAAGAGAGCAAATATCAGTCGCTTCTTGTTTCCCGGTGGATAGGTCGCTCCAAGAATCGCAAGGCCATTCGGGAATAACATTGCCGGCCCCAGACCTTGCAAAGCCCGGGCGAAGATGAACAGTATGTAGTTGGAATAGATGCTAACCCCAGCTACCAATGACCAGACTGAAAACCAGGAGAAGCCGATGAGCAACATGAGTCGATAGCCAAAGAGGTCACCGCATCGTCCGAAGAATAGGATGAATGTGCCGACTGTCAAAGAGTATCCGGCGATTAACCAACTCAATATCCCGGGGTTGGTGATGTCGAAGCTTTCTCCGATGATGTCTAATGGCGATAGACAAGCACCCAAGGCAGCCTGGGTCATGAACTGGGCCATACATACTACAGCCACGAAGACGAATTCATGTGCAGGGCTGAAAGAATGTGCGGCTGCCCTCAGGGACTCTGTTCGGGATAGCTGTGCTTCGAAGACAGGATCATCTCTTCCTGAGGATTCGGAATCAGACATGTTGAACTTCGACTGCTGCGAAGCCAATTCTCAATTCTATGTAAACGTTGCCCCTTTTAGCTAGCCCCGCTACTGACCGGTTGTAGGAAAGTAATGTCGATATGTTCTTCTACTAGCTCTGATCGATATTGGAGATGGCGTAATAATTGTTAGCCGTTCATAACCGCCACTACCTTCGAATTCAAAGGCGTCGAATGGGAGTCGTAGGGTTTATAGATATAGATTCGAGGAGAGATGGGAAAAATTTTCTGCCTCACGATTAATGATATGGGGTCCATTTTGTATCAACAGAGAGATCAATGCTTCGCTGTACCAAACGAAAGAGTGATAAATCTACGGTTGAATTACTAAACCTACACCAGGATTACTATGTAAATCTATGGCCGGCTAGATCTAAGCCAGATTAGCTTCTTATAAGTACGTATTTTACGGTGCACTCCATAATAGAAATGTAAGAGTCTTGTAAGAGCTTTGTAAGACTTTTCTCTAGCTGATGTACATAGTACTTCGTAGATTTAGTACCGGTAATCCTGGTGTAGGTTTAGTAATTCTGCCGGATTTATCAACCCCCAAACGAAACCTCTGACATCGTCTTGGAAGAGGAAATACCTTGAGTCTGGGCTGTATGATTGGTACAAGTGTCGTTTGTATGGACGTATGGATCTATTGATATATCCGCAGACGATCTGTATATCCGAGAAGAAAAAAACTATCCACATGCCTGATCACAAATGCCGAGATGGCGATCCCGATGCTGTCGGGAAATAATTTATCTCTAGAGTGAAAGATATGCGAATAAATTTTCTGTAGACATGAGCAAGCTGCAATGACGTCAAATCTATCATCTTCGGGATATCATACGCACGGAATGCTACTTGTGGCAAGGTTGATCCCTAACTCTACTGAAAAACGGTGTTACGTACCAACTTCTCACTGCTAGGTATACAATCATCCAGCTACACGCTGTCTACTTTAACCAGTTAATTTATCACTCCGTAACGCACTGTCGTGAAGTAGTTTGCCCATCGAATCGGCATCCAGATAAAGAGTGATATCCATCCCTCCGTCACCGGTTACCGAATCAAAGACTTGGAGCACACCATCAATCTTGATCATCATCGCATGAACATATCGAGGGGGAATTGAACTTCCTTCAAATCGACTTCATGAGCCTGCTGCCGAAACCATGAAGTTACAATGATATGCCGCTGTCCTGGAAAGCCCTGCCAAAGTCACAAGGAAGAATCTTCGTAGGCTGCATCATGGAGCATTGCGCCCACATTCTCTGGGGTGAAAAGTGTTACGGTGCTACATCCATGGATAAGTCTGGTAATGAGGAGAAACTCCTGCCCGGGCACCTAGCGTCAGATCAATGAATACGTCGTCTGAGAATTGCTCCATTTTCCTTTCCCGATCGATTGTAGACCTTAGATGGGCCAATAAACGTCAAGTCTTGACAGCTTCAATGGTTCCCTTAGATCACGCCGTGCTGGAGAGCGCAATTCTCTTTCCACTGAAATGAATACTGGCATAGCTAACTGGTTTTGAAGTGTCCCATGGTGACCATGGAGCTGAATATGCGGGGGATGATATGTCATTCTCAAGGTATGATGATGGAGGCATAGTTATTTCTAACGTCTTAGCGAAGAACGGTGGAAAATCGGGAGAATCAGCTTCCCAGCAATGGTACCTATGCAATGGCAATGCTCGAGCAACGGCTGCGAGATGAGGATCGATACCAGACCCAGTGATATCGCCAGATGGATAGTCATCCAATCGCTTCGGATCGAAGATAGGAGGGTCGAAGAGCGAGGAACTACCCGTATCGTGATGGAGATTCCGAGTCTTAGCTGCGCACATGTGTACAAATGCCATCAATGATTGTGCGTGGCGTAGAACATCCATGTGCCAGCTTCACCCCAATTGCATATCCACTGTCGCCAAAGAGGCTAATTTGAACCGATATTCCTAGCAAATTCTTCCAGCTTTCCAAGTTATATAGAGCCAGATCACAATTTGAAATACGTCGCAACTGCTCAAAGTTATCTTTCTTCCAGACTGTTCTCGATGGTCTTTCCAAGAGGTGGCTGCGAATTGGCCTGGTGAGTATGATAGATAGGAACCTATTTTCCTTTGTACTCCTGGGTCATCAACGGATCCGTATAACAATTTGATACGACTGAATCGTTTTGTATAAACACCACTCGGATTGAAGGGTATCCATTGAAGTAGTCCTGCCCATTGCCGGAAGTCGTTGAAGGTAGCGACGAAGGAGTTTTGTAGATGGTTTAGGAGGGTATGATGATCAGGCGTTCTATCATGGTGGTCGAAGATCTAGATACATCCTGTAGGAGTGAAGCGAGCTGCCGTACAGGCGAGGATGGATAGTGTGGTACGGAAGTCTCTGAATCGGGCCGAGATGTAGGAAAAAGCCACAGGGTTGCCTTGCCGGTAGGGCATGAAGCCATGTCAATCGATACCCCTAAATATTTCAGTTTGTTATGTCAGTTGTGCAATAGAGATTTGTAAAATTGATGGAAGAAACTAACCAGGCCACTGATCAGCTTTTGGTTTTACCGAAGACTTGACTTCATTTTTCCCAGATATGTCCACGGCTGTCGATCCAGTGAGCGCTTAATCGTATGTACAGCAGTGTTGTGTTACTACTACCCAGGCTCTGTCTCGATTTCCCCATTCTGTATTCGTAATTATGAGCAATCAAGTAATTACTGTCACAATCTTAACGATATCTCTACGCTGGGTTATCATATGTGTCCAATTTTAGACGGACCACCGAGCGAGCAGATTCATGTATGCTATCTATCACCACTATTTTATTTGTGTATAGAACCTCATACTACAGTACAAGGACAATTGTACGTTAGTAATTCGCCTAAACCTCTTCTGGTGCCCGCGCTGCAGTACTTTTCATCCCAAATAGGTAATACATTGCCGAAATGGGTAATTCCTCGGAATGACGGATTATGAGTCATTTTGAATCTTCCAGGAACACATGAACCAAGCACTAAGTATGCAAGAAATTGGTTTTAGGGCCTTGGAACATGCTCTTAGCATTAAACGTTGTAGTGTTCTGTGGTAGTTATCGCTCTAATGAGGAATGTGTCTGGCTTGCTTACAGGGGATATCCCACAGTAGCCCTAATATGCGCTCAAGAGGAGCATAGCTACAGATTTGATATTCCTTCATGTAGGAGTAGGACTATATATCATGGCCAGAATTAGTCATTTTTATTCATCATTAGCCATTACTTATCTAGAAAGTAATGCGGATCTATATGAGTAGTCTCACAAAGCGCGCAGCATAGAACCCACTTTGAAAGAGAAGAAGCCACTTCATTTTAAAGCTCCTTCTGCTTTGGCCTCACGGTTATTAGAATATAAATAGAACCGTGAATCTGCTGAAAATTGAAAATCGACAGCTCAGAACTGCAACATCTTCAACAGGATTTCATGACTATCCACGGCTCAATGTTTGTTTAGTACCTATGTTAGAAGTCGGAATTGATCCCCCTAAAAGTAAGTCGCTCCCCTTGAGTTTACCTCCTTCCCTTATTTATGAAGAAAACCAATTCGTTTTGCCGAACTGAGACGGTTCAAGAAATTCTGTTCTTCTTGCCGTTCATGGAGTCACTTGTCGACATCGTCCGAAATACCTTTCCTTCCAGCCACTGATCTTGTTATGTATATCATATTGGGCACTGATTAATTCAATCTACGAATACAGTTTCAATCTATCCATGAATCCACAGAAGGGATCCCAAAACCTGAAATCGTCAATATTGCCTCCATGGTTGTGACTAATCGGTGAGGGATACATAGACGGCCCGACATTGGAAGGTAGCCTTGGAACTATCAGTAGCGGCAATCTATGGATCTCTGCAAGGACCAGGTGACAGCACTGTGATCTTACATGCGCCGTGACATGACCACCCCAGTAGTACATACTTGACTCTTGAATAGTTTTACGCGAGCGTTCGAGCATATTCTTGATAGATATAAAGATTCGACTTCTAATCCTGTATGTCTAACGTCCACAAGCAATGTGCCTCGTCATTTGTAAAATCAAAACGCCTTGTTACACTTCGAATTAAGTCAGTGTAAGATGACCAAACATAAAAGCGACGAAATATATCCGACTACCGAGCTGGATTGTAATAAGTTGACAAACATGGGACAATTTTTTTGACTTGCATAAGTCACTGTACAGAAATTCAAATAGACTTTTGGGCTGTAATGACAATGGCTTCATAAGGCCTGGCTAGTTCCGTATCACGGCTTCCCGCCTTTTCAATCGACTGCTCAAAAAACGCATGGAACAGTTTGTCAGGGTACTCCTTTCACTGCTCTTCCGTCAAAATCTTTTGCATGACCAGTCTGATGGGAAAGGTGCAGATTTGAGCCCATTCACTTGGCTTTCCCAACGGTATGGACTCCTGAGCTAGATATTTTTGAGCTGGTTGGGTTCCAGTAAGCCATATTCCACAACCCATCCTCCCATTTTCCATCTCCCATTTCGCAACTAAAGAACTGTAGGTAATATATAGTAACTCCGGAGAAACAAATGTCAAAGCTATATTGAATTCTTCTATCCAAGCAACTAGATAGATTGTTTAGCAATTTTAGCGCAGTCAGGTGAAAGGGCAGTTCTTACGCGACGCCCAAGTGTTGATGGCAATAGTTCCTCCAGGCTTAAGAATTTGAAGGATTCTAGTCTATATTTTCAATCTCAAAATTCCATCAGATCAGAACAAACACTATCTTACCGTCAAGGGCTTTTATTGAATCAGGGACTCCCATTAATACTAGTTATCGGTCAGTCCGGTGCAGATGCAATGATATCTCCTACCTTGAGGCCGGAAAATGAGAAGGAAACTGCATGACACGTACTGAAAGATGCAAACACCTAATCAAAACTTTGGGCGGCTAAACCATTCTCGAGAATGTCAGACTTAGCAACGTCCACATTTGCCCAATTTCTCGGTTTGGCCAATTCTTCCATAGCCTCCAACATCGGCGGTGAAAGATTGGTACATTCCGGGTGCCAGTCTGGACGTGCTCTTTGCTGGTTATGGCTGGACTCAAATGTGTCGTACAACACTTCTGCAACAGCACTAGTTCCACAAGCTTGATCCAATATCACCAAACCTTCATCGTCGGGCGAGAAACGGAGAGACCATGCAGCTACATCTATGACACCTGATTGTTTGACAAGTGCTCGAGTAAACACACTTATCGCTTTATGGGCTGCGTAATACATAATTTTCACATCAGGATTCTTCAACAAGTCCTCCATGCTTATACACAATTTTCCAGATAACATTTTGCTGTATCTGACTACCTTGATCGAACTCCTAAATTAACGCCTATTAATTAAGAGGAGGTTTTTGAACATGCGTTATTTTCGATATTTGACCTAGAAATTAGGAAATTGGAAACAAGGAAGACTATCAAAATTCCTTGTGAGATTTAAAAGTGACTAAAACAAAAACAGAGAGAAAGAAAGGGTTGAATAAAGAACAAGCTATACTATATAGCTAAAATATAAGGAAGCCGGAGCTTCTATGGTATCATCCGTATGATATTAGGCTACCATTATCATTCTGTAAAGATACTTTCTCTCATTCAAAACCAAATATAGTAAAGATTCTCTACCTGTGATTGGGTGGTGTAGTCAGAAGCCCTAGTTAAATCTCCGAGCGGAGACTTCCCTGAAGAATTGGGAACGTCTGAGTGATTATCCAGAGACTATCCTATATCCAGGAATGCATTCTAAGCTCCAGAATGTAGAGAGTGGCATATAGAGACCGCTCTTTTTCGCTACTTGCTCTTCAGCTTATTTTGGTTCGAAGTTTTCTGCCTTCACTTTTGTTTCTCTTCGTATCGCACTATTATGTGCTATTATAGTTTCCATTGAGTACTATAATAGGCTACTAGTGGTAATCTTAGAGAAGATAGGGAGGTGTCTCTGGTAGAACTTGAAAAATTAATACTATAGCACGATTCATTCCGCAAGCCATGACTGCTAGCAGGATCAGTAAGCTTGTAGCACTTCATTTTCCATAGGGTGACTGACTGGGTAGAAGGCCGAGCTAAACTTCAAAACTAAGCGGACCTCATGGAGGATCTCAAGCACTTTTGATTTACCAAAAGTGCTAAGATAAGTTGCTAAAGTCGAATGACTCACGCGGATAAATTAGCTACTGAACTTAGGTAACTAGTTACGGTAGTTAATTAACTATGTTAACTAACACTTCGGCTGATATAAGCCCTCCATTGACTCAAATATCTCAAGGTTGGAAACAAAAGTCCGACTCATAGTGCTAGGGATTAAAATGGGAACTTAGTAACATATTTAAATTTTATTTGCAATCCACCCGAGATCATACGTTTTGATGATAGGATTGCACAGCATATTTGTATCCTAGCGAGGCGCGTAATCAACTGTCAAAAAGGTGGACTCGCGGTTTCCTAGCTTTCCTAGCTTGAATGTTTTCGAATGTAAACATTTTGAGAATGAATTGGATTATTAAGACGTCAACAAGTCCCGGGAAATGAAAAATCTTCTAATCTATCTGAGTTGGTCTTGGTTCACACTTACTTAAGCCGCGGTTGGTGGCGATGTTTGTGTCTATTCAAATTCATATACAGTCAATTCCATTGTTTACTTAGCCGAATTAGAATCTTCAAGAGTCCTATAAGTTGATCATGTGGCATTGTATGTAGGTTATTAAAATACCAGTGGTCCGTAGTCTGGGTTTCGCGCCAGAAAAAAAAAGCAATTATTAATGCGTGCGTGTGGCTGGCGCAAAATCTTGTTAAACAGGTGTAACATTTGTTGGATCACTTGTAATCCATGGTATGATGCTAAGGATGTAGACCAGCCAATGTTAGCTGAAAATAAATTGCAGATTTAAAAGTCGACTGAAATGATTGGTTATCGACAGTGCTCGCTAGTGATATGAGGTATTCCTGCATGTTTTCACGTCTGGCACTGCATAATGCATGCAATTAGCTTGATGTTGATCACGAGGAGCTGTCCAATACCTTATAGTTCGTAGCAAAGTTGGTCTTCAGTTCATCTTCTTTAATTATAACTGTCGATCATTTTTCCTGAGATATCATAGAGCATATTAACGAGCATTATCAAGAATTATACACAACAGAAAATGGTCGTCGCTCAACGTCCAACCTGGTTACAGTCATACGCAAAACATTGGGTCGTCAAGACGTTGGCTAAACTTCAAAAAGGTCGAGCTACATTTATTTGTCGCTATGAAGATGATACAACCATCGTTGTTGGCGAAAAAGACACAGCAGTGCCGGATGAGTTGAACGCTACGATCTATGTGATCAATCCTAACTTCTGGACGAGGTTCTGTATGGCATTGGATTTGGTAAGTAGGTTTCGATTGATAGGCGTTCTTCTAGAAGTCAAATTTTGGTTGCTGATACGAATCTAGGGGCTGTCCGAGGCTTATATGCTGCAAGAAATTGAGTGTGCGGATTTGAGTAAGATCTTCAACGTACGAAACTGCCTGTGAAATCTGTAACAATTTACTATCATTCTATGTTCGCCTCATTGACTTTTGATCGCAGATATATTTCAAGAATAAAGACTATCTAGAATTCGGAAACCCTATTTTACAAGCCGGTCAACGACTGTCTCGAATGTTCTTGAGCCCTTCGAATGATGTCCAACAAGCACGACTCAACGCTTCGGCACATTATGACACATCTAATGAACTGTTTGCTGCCTTTTTATCACCCGATATGAATTATAGCTGCGCTCACTGGACGACGGACCCTGCGGAGACACTTCAAACAGCCCAGGACAGAAAGGTGGACGCACTACTGAAAAAGCTCCGTCTTAATTCAAACCATCATCTCCTGGAAATCGGATGCGGATGGGGGGACGTTATGATCAAAGCAGCTCAAAAATACTCTTGTCGAGTGACCGGCATAACATTATCTAGTGAGCAGAAGTCACTAGCGGAAAAAAGGATCAAGGATGCCAAACTACAACATCTTGTCTCCGTGCTTCTCTGTGACTACCGAGAAACCCCACTGCCAGAATCTGGCTATGATCGTATCATTTCTATCGGCATGTTCGAGCATGTTGGTCGAAAATACTTGAATGAATATTTCAGGACAATTTCTCGTTTATTGAATCCGACAACTGGCGTGCTTGTCATTGACGGCATTACGTTTACTAACAAGGTATGTGCTTCTATACACTGGGTATTTAGTGTCCTTGTTTGCGGTGCATATCATGGAATAACTTATGCTAACGAGAGCAAAGATGCATAAGACAAGATCTCCAGTGGATACCTTCATTGGACGATACATCTTCCCAGGAGGCTACCTGCCTTCCATCCATTCGCTGACTGAAGCTCTACACAAAGGATCAGATGGAACTTTAGAAGTTACTTTCCTGAGAAATATTGGACCTCACTACGGAAAGACTTTACTTGCATGGAAAGATAACTTTCAACGGAATTGGGACACCATCATGGCGGATTATACTAGAAAGCATCCGTCTGCTACTGGTGAGGATATCGAAGCATTTCGACGCATGTGGCTGGTATGTCTTATTGACTTATACTCTAAGTGGCCCAGCTGAAATTCAAGTTAGTACTATTTCGTCTGCTGCGAGGCTGGGTTTCGCTCCCGCGCTCTGGACAACTATATTATTTGTGCAGCGCGGACCCCCGGATCCGTCATTCCATATACAAATATGGCCTTCCAGGAGATGTTGGACTGAGGAGGATTACCGCCGGACTCTACGAAGCTAATTTGTAAGGAGATGCAGAAAGTTGAAAGTTTCAGCTTTTGCACAGTTTTCAGTCTATGTAAAGTTACACACCGCTTCTTCTCTGGATAGTTGAGTATTCGCCTGGCTGTTGGTAATCATTGAGTCTTGGGATTCGACCCCTAACAGTCATTCAGCCTCACTTCTCATGGGATGTCTTGTCTGGTTTTCGAAGTATGACAATTTGGCTTGTTGCAGGTACGCATGATTGTTTTCTATAGAATTCAAACGGACATCGAGAAATCTCGTCGTCAAGTCTCCGTGTTTGATCCTTCAAAGATCTGATCATGTTTTATAGCAGAGCACCTAGTCTGTTGTAACGTAGAGCTGACCACTATGTATTTAGATAGTAACTACACAATTGATCCCTGTCATAGCCAGGGCTGCTTCCACGTAGCACGTAATACGTACTGCTATTTTCAGTGAAATGTACGCGTAACACTGCGCAATGTAGAGAATCAGCGCATCGACTTCGAGCTGGTCTTAATCCGTGGAGATACCAATGGGACCTGATTCTCGCAAACACCCCTCCACAAGATTAGAGTATGGATTTATAATCAACTCTGCTGTCGAATTATGGTATCTAGGGTTGTATCTGTTGCGATGCGGCAGTAATTCGATCGAGTGTTTATCGGTAGCCAGGAAAAAGAAACGCTAGAATCGGGGCGCGGGAGAGGATCAGGGATACTTTGAATAGGATTATCCTCGATAGCTGCTATTGCCAGTCTTTGAGTAATGACAGTTATGATAGAATTTGTAGTTGATCATATCCAGCTACGTAGGTAATCGTACGTGATATATGGGGGCCGTTTTGGGGTATACCCACTTCGTAGATATTATTTTAATTAGTTAGAAGCTTATAACAGTCTCTGTTGGCGGCTTGGCCAGTAAACGGCCTGCTTTTGGATGACAAAATTCTTAGTCGTCAGGACTGACAGCTCAAGTGGATATTGCCGAGCTGAACTGTCAAGTCCTTGAAACCTGGGCTTGTTTGCCGACTTGTAAAGTTATTGTGTTGGCCTTGATCTGCACTGCGCTACTTATATGGGCGCCAATTAGGATGCACACATCTACGTAATCGGTCCGGTTCATGTAGAATTTGCAAGGGCAATCCATCTCAGCTCTAAATGTGCCACACTCCTCTACTTCCAATGGTTTGTCTCGTTAGGGTCGCCATTCACGCCTTTTCCACTGTGGATGAGATTGTTTCTGTCTAATTGGCCATTTTGGAAATCGATCGGAGTACTACATATTTGATCATTCCGATGAATCTACCCAACAGGCTAGTATCATATTGTATCTAACTACTCCGTAGGAGCTATATCATGGATCGCTTAGTAAAAAAAAACGAACCCTGTGTTGGGCAGGCCATAAGCTCATGGCCGAATCCTTCGACTCCTGGCACCAACATAGTTCTCAACGAACGCATGGATGTGGTCAGTATAAAGTCGGACGTAATAGCCTGAATACAGAATACCACTTTCTGAAAGATTTTGCGGAGGAATCTTCCCTAAAACTATCAAGGTGAGAGAAAGTCGCTTAAATTCTTACTCTCAATATGGAGTCAGCGCTGTCATCAGCTTTCATCCTCGGTCTTTCCGCCTTGTGTACGCCAAAGAGTTGCCCCTATGACAACCTTCCTGCAGAATTAGCCGCCATTGGAAATCCAGAGCAGACTCTTGACGTTAAGTATCCTTTATCATCATGGGAATGTAGAAAAAGTCGTCCTTGAGTGTGAAACCTGGACAACGTCTTTAGCGGTAAGAAATTTCTATCAAGACATTCACTTATCGTATTTTTTTTATCTTGACTACAGGAGAAGGGAAAGTTGACAACCGTCAATGCACCCGCGAGCACTCAGCCCCGATGCCCGAGCTTGAGCCGCCGACCTTTCCGGGGAGTGTTTGTTCGGGCATGGTGGTGATGGGTATTTAGGGTGATCTTTAACGGTGCTGTGTAAGGAGAAGTGGGCATGGCGATATTAATAGAGGACAGTACCAGTAGCACAACAATATTGATACCCGCCTTGCCGGGATGATAATCACGCTTAGCTCCAACCCGGTACTAAACTACGGAATGCCGTCGTGCCGCGCAGGTGGAAAATGCAGGGAGATTTTGTGGGGTATGTTTCTTCTCCACGTTTCTCTAAAGCGGGATGTGGTCACCCGGGGAAGGCATCGCTAGCGACGCGGATTTCTATGAGGCGTGGAGCCGATCGCGAGAATAGACCGGTTTTCATGTACACAGTCAAGTACTGGTGACCGATTATGAATGATGAGTAAACCTACGAGGTGAGATATAGAGTCCTTGCTTTACAGCTGGTACATCTACAAGACAGCTCATTGAGTGATATTGTGCCTTTTTTTTAATCAATCGTGGAAAATTCGCTGTATCTTCTGGGAATAATTCAAGATGCGCCTACCAAGTCCACTCATATTGCTTGGTTTCTTGCTAGGTCTAGCAATGGCAACGCCAGCTCCCATTTCGTCCATTGAGAAGAAGTCAAACCACCACGGCAATTCTCGTGAGTACTTGTCGAGCATTGTCAACCAGCTCTTGGATTCCATGGTGGCGCATGATTCATCCAAGCTACCGCTGGCAACCGTATACAAGATGACTGAAAACTCGCACCCTGTATCAGTCGCCATGTCGACTCCGTGGCGCACCATCACCAAAGCAGATTCCCCTAGCCTGCTGGCAATTGATACCACGAATGATTCCGCGTACTTTGCCCTAGATATCAGTGAAGGCAATGACAAGACCAAATCAATTCTTCACGGCCGAGTTAAAGTGGACGGGCACAACGGGCGCATAACCGAGCTGGAGCTATTCATCAACCGCTCCCGCGGTGATGATGGCTTCGCCTTCTCAGCTGCAGAACTTGCGGCAAACTACAAGGTTCTGATGTCACCGCCGGCTAATCGAAAGAAAGCAAGCCGGAAAACATTGGAAACCCTTGGCGCGGCTGTCTTTGATCGTTCTATCAGTCTCTCAGTCAATGTTAGCGATAGCTGCCAATTCACTGAGGTTGGTTGGAAAGTCGTCGATACCGGGACATGGGGAAATAGCTCGAGCGACCCACTTACTTGCAGTTGGCCCTCTGACAGCCCCGGTGATGCCAACGCGAGAGCAAACCTGGTCGTCGACGAGGAACTAGGCTTCGTCATAAGCAGCGGCATGATTCCGGGAAAGGTCTATCCGTATAACGGCAACATCTCTACTTTCATTCCAGACTCCATGACGAGTGCGCAGGAAGCGCAAGTCGTATGGTATGATACAATGAAAGCACAAGGTAATTTATCCCTGTTGGCTCCCACTGAAGCTACAGGTGAGAACATGGAGGTGCTTCAGTATTACAATGGCGAGCTTCAGGCCATGCAGCTCAATGTCTATCTCAATGGGCCGAATATGACGTCAGCTTGGTTGTAGGAGACGTTGATATGTATAGGAGTGGGCAATTCTTGGTTCGCTCTTAAACAGGAGATGCGAGGATATGGTTCACTAGGATAATCCTCGGTTTTGGATCACCCGAGATTCAGAGTCATGCCAGCGTGGGATTTGCTATTAGGGTAATTATCGAAAGAATCTAACAGTGAACCAGCGGTTAAATAGCCAGTACGAAACATTCCAAGCGCAAAATATAAACTAAACCATTGAAGACTGTTCTCTCCACTCTTTACCTAATTACCCATCCTAATGTGCTACTATTATATGGCCCATGTGAATGGCCCTGTGAGGTGATTCGGCCAAAATTAACATCGAGTGGATGTAATATTGGCCACTTTGCTTGATTCAAACACGCTATCCTAGCTATCTCATACCTTGTCGACAGGCAATACTGAAAATACAGAGGAGAAAATAAGTTGCCCTAGCCATCTATGAGTCTTTTGTCCGAGTCAACTTTTCCCTATCCAGTCCGACGTTTGATGTTGTAGACGAATTGCTACTGCGACACTGTCGGGGCTACGGCTCGGTGCGCTCACTACAAGCTAACAAATGAGATCATCTTAATACTAGCAGAATGAAGAAGTCTATTGCTGTCCTTTATTTAGTGTGTTTATTTTCAAGTTCTACCTCTCGACCCAACACGAAGACCATACACTGATAATTAACTAACTCTCCGTCATAGGTCTTAGCCTCGCTGAGCTTCGAAATTAAAATCATTTCGAACCTTTCAACAAACACCTCCGAACGAATGATTGACATCATTCGTAGATATGCTTTTCGCAAACATTGAACAGCCACCAAGCCCTATTCACACTAAGGGCAAGGGCTTACAAACTCCCGACCACAGAACGGCACGGCATCCTGGACTGTCCACATTAAGGATGCCGTGCTGCATACAATTGCTTCTCCCCTCCCCCTAAAGATGGGTTGGGTTTTTCCAATCACAATGTATTCTGCACTTTTCCAGAATGTCGACCAGCATAACCGGGACATAAACTATCGTTCCGGAACTGAAAGACGAAAGGTGGAGGATATTGTACGAGCGATCGAAGGCACAGCAAAAGCAATAAGTGCGGAAGCCGACCCTTCAACTGTAATAGGACTGTCAAAGGTCGAAGAGACAGTGGCAGAATTCGGGTCTATCGACATTTCTGTCAACAATGCAGCAATTTCCATGCCGACTTCTCTAGATGAATCAATTTTTAGATTATGAGAGTCCATAGTGAATCTGAATCGTCAAGGAACGTTGCTGCCTACTCGTGACGTGTTGAAACCTTTCTCACACAAGAATTTTCGCCTATTCAATATCTTTAGGACAACTTTACGCGGCCCGAAACCGAACCTGTCTGAGAACAGCAGCCCGAGAACCTGTGGCTACGGCATTAACCCAAGCAGCATCCCCTTCGCTTTTAGAGCAGATCATGGACCGCACGGTTTACGCCTGTAGCACCTCGCCTAGCAGAGTCCTCAGAAATCGCATGGACTTAGCAATGCTATGTAAAGACAGATCACGATGGCTTAACAACCCGGTTTGTACATTCCCGTGACTGATGGCTCATTATTGTATTAGAGATGATACAACACATGCAATTAAACAAACGTAAACAAGCATTTTTTTTGTCATCTTTGAACTTTAGTGAAATGTTGAGGGACTAATAACCAACTGCTTCGAGACGCGTGAAGGTTCTCATTCATATTTAGACTTACTACTCGAGGAAAAACTGAAAAGGAGGGAGATAAAGGAAAGGAAAAGATAGCCATTGCATAGCTAAGACACTTCTTACGTGCGCAATCGAGGCCTCGTCGGCCCCGTATTGCAAATCATGGAAAAGGAGGATATGCCCGTCAACGTGATCTCGTAGGCTTAGGAGTCTTCACCCGACCCAATACAGACTAAATAAGATACCTATTCTTACTATTTATTAGTAAACCTGTAAAAACCTGATCATGGATTGGCAGATACTTATAAACGCACGTTCTAGTATTCTGGCGTCTTCGACTGCCCCGAAATACACATTTTCTAAGAATGCTTGCGCACTTCTCATACGTTAGTCGGCTACGATTGTAGAATGCTAATACTTTAATCTATCCATGGTGCAGTTGGCTTACCAAAAAAGCTATAAAAGATTATGATCTTTTCTTTAATTAATAGTGTAGAGTGATACGAATTTGATAGATGATAGACGACTAGCTACGGTATCGGGAAGCTCGATAAGCACTTGATATATAATTTCAATCGTAGGTACAGCAATACCTAAAGTATTACGACTAGATACTAGCAAAGGAACGAACATTCGGCTAGAAAGGTATGGTCTTGTTATATTCTGAACACTGACTAGACCTGACACGTATTAGGAGAACATTCTCGTGCATATCTTTTATGCGCCCTCTATCGCCTTTTTATCCGAACTAGAGGTATAGACTGATGTTGAATTGTTGACGGATCTGTATCATTGCTAGGACAAATCAAACAACTGGGCCGCATGGACTGTCATCACGCTTAGGGCATGATCAGGATCGATTACCAATGCTGTACTACGCCAGGCCACAGATTCTGAGTGCCAGGAAACTATCTAATAGGCTATCAATAAAACTACACGAAAGTATTATGATTAGTTTATATGAAAGCTGATTTCTGACAACATATAATGGCTTTCATTATGTCGACCTGGGTAAAACATTTCATGATGTCTTTTCTATTCGGTGAGTTGCAGGTGCTTTGCTCAATAACAACCCGTAATTCAAGTAACCGAACCTCAAGGATGAAACCATAGCACACAAAATCCTCTGCCGTCATATATGGCCCGGTCCATTCTTCGTTCGAGAGGAACTCAAGTCTCACTTTTTGGAAATTGGGGAAACCTTGCCTCCGCCTTGAAGTCTGATTGTTTTACCTCTCAAGGCGCCGTTGGCTGGCGCACTGGAATTGTATTCGATTGAATAGCCATTGCTAATAACGTTTGAAAATGTAGTATCAGCGTTGGTAAGGTTGTGTAGCGAAGTATTCCCCGTGACATTCCAAGTGCTGGACGCATCCAAATACACTCCAAGCTGAGCGACTCCATATCCAATGGAACCCTTACCACTCCAGTATGAGTTGTCGGTAAAGTGTAGACCCAATGTGCTGCGGTTGTAGGCAATGATATCGCCAGTTAAATTGCTATGCTCTATATATACCTGCGCATGGGCCGCGCTAATCGCGGTTGGGTCATCGTCGTATCCCGCATAGAAATTGAACTCCTGGGTGATGGTTGAGTAATTTGCAACTGCTAGTATATTGGATTCTGTTACAAATTCTGTATGGTTCAAGTAAACCTCTGCATTGATACCCCCGAACCACAGCGCAGGAGCGGTCTCATCGGTGACTGTCACCTTGGTGTGGTCTAGGTGAAAGAGGTTGACACCAGAGCCTTCACTCAAACCGAAGATGACAAGGCCAGCAAGGAGCCCTGCTTCCAATTCGCAATTGGTACAAGATCCGTGTGCATCGCCGAGACTGAAAAATGCAGGTGACCTATCGGCAGAACCAACAACATTTGTCAGATTCATCTCTCCCAAAACAAACCCGACTGCAGATCCAATTCCTGATGTGTGAGCCACGGCATCATCAATATACAAATATCCTGCAGGGTTGTCGCCGGAAAACGATGAGCAGCGATTGCCACCACTGTAAGTGTGGACATTTTTCGCTTTAATCGTGCCGTTGCCACTCGCATATAAGCCATGAGATACAGGCCCTGAGCTATACATCCACAGGTTGTCGACGTGAATGGCAGTATCCGAGCCATAAGCGTAGACATTGGCGGCACCATTGTGACTGGTAATGTTGACATCTGAAATGTAGATCTCACTTTTGTTAGCCGCAAGGACAGCGGCATTCAATCCAAAGAAACTGGCCTGAATCAGGTTACTGGAATATCCGAACTTGATGATTTTGGTATTGATGAGATCGACAGAGGAACCGTTCGTGGCAATGACCACGCTGGTATCATTGCTTTCGGTTTTCAAGACTTCGTTTTTGTACGTCTTGTGCTGGCGGCCCTTTACAATGTATGGAGCAGTGTCTGCAGTTGTCTGGTAGTAAATGACTGGAACATCGTAATTAGCTTTGATTGCGTTGTCAGAAGCCCATTGTGACGCCGGGATAGTGTCACTCGGATCGCCGACGACGATCGATGCAGATGCTGCCGAAAGAAAAGATAGGATAACGGATGCCTTCATCATATTGGACTTGAAGATATCAGCAGCCTTGATGCACCTAGGACTGCCTGTCTAAGGTAGGCACAGCGTGCTCCTTTATAACCGCAGATTTTAGCTATAGCGGACTAAATGCGGGATTTGTTACAAAATTAAAAATTACTAAATCTTGGAAGTTTATACATGCCTAATACAAGTTTTTTAGAATGATTATATATTCTTAATCAGTAAATATCAATTTCTATGTGATTTGCAATTTAGATATAGATTTATATAGATTCTATAATCTATATATACTTACTTGTTAGCTGCTCTATATGTTATGAGCTGACCTCATGAGGCATATTCGGGCGAAGCCCTCACAACAGCCACTCTCTTGACATGAAGCTATCCCCAGACCCTGACGGCCTGCCCGG
>LHCL01000099.1:0-49184 GCA_001305275.1 Talaromyces verruculosus
GTTGCGGCGCGTGTCCCCAGCATCTGGTTCACCCGCGTTGTCCCTTCCCATACAGTAGTTTTCCCTCGTCTATACAGTAGTTTTCTAACTGTACAGTAGTTTCCGATGGGATACTGTAGTTTGCACGTTCAGAGTAACAACTAACACTCTCTGCGCTTTCTTCTAAAACAGCGCCAATAATTTGCTAATCTATACGGTATACGGCTAGATCCCGAATACGGTAACCCTGGCTCGCGTAAATTTTTCCAAAGTATAGACCTAGCTGTGTCTGTCAAAATCGCCAACCTCAAGAAATGATAGAGCAGAGTCATCCTCCTGGAAACTTGCATCTTGATCATCCGCAAAACAACTGGTGATAAATAACTGTCGGAATATCAATCCCATGATTCGGCGCATGTGCGCATGTATGCACACGTACTTGCGCGTACGCAGCAACCTCCTACATAGCCACCGTGGCACCCCCGGTGCCCCCTTCTTTCGTTTAGCTAGTCATTATAATATCAATATTTGTGCTCATAAGCAGGCTCACCACCTAGGGCAGTTGGACCGCCCTTGGCTCCTACTTTATGCTTAGTGATACGGAGTATGGCTAAACCAACAATAATAGCTGGATATGCTTGCTACCTAGTATCTTATATAGTATAGCTTAGTCTCATGTGGAAGCCTTAAGCCCTAAGAATGGAGATTCCCTTTAATCTCATAGCTTCCTAATTAGGCACTGCTATGGGGCTCGTGTACTGTATAAGAGCTGTAGTGAGTGTATGTGAGCTTCCTTTCCTTTTTTTCTTCCTTCTGTATGTTCGATATTCCGTCGATGAGCTACTCCTAGATAGAGGAATTGTGACAAGATTACTTTACCGCTATCCCGAATATGTTGAGCGCAGCGCATATATCCACTCGAATACGCTCATTGAATAGCTAGCTTTCCTTATTATACTACCCAAGATCCCCCCCTTACTAAACTAGCACGCACAGGACTGCGCTGCATCATGTATGGTACACCTATACCATTTAGTTTCATTCTATTAGACACACTTTAATACAATACAATACACGTTCCCACTCAACTTCTCATAGTAGCATGTCCCTTAGGCAGTTGCAAAAAGAGTAATATTAAGGTTATACGGACAAAGCAAGAAAGCAGAAGAACAGCCAGTTGGCACAGATTCTTATTACTATGAAGAGCCATCCATAACTATACACTCAGGCAGCCAATTTACAGACTCCAGAGAATGGACATTTCCCTAATTCTAATTCTTATTATATCCCTATTGAAGCTATACAGAATATCTTCTAAGGATAAGAATTACATCATCCTCTCCAGCAAGCGATACTAGGAGAGATGGCTACAACCAATAAAGAGCAAAGCTCTTGGAACAAAAGTCTAGGAATATATCAACCTAGACTTAACCTTACCATCAAATAGTACAGCTTCTCCATCAAAAGAGGAGCTAGCTGATACCACTAAAAAATATGGAAAAAGACTCATTAAGCCAAACATGCTAACTTAACATAAGAATAAGTCAGATACAGCTTTAGCCCTCAGGCATAAGGCATACAAACAGGCTTAAGATAATTATAAAACCAATCAAGCAAATATTGCAGCTATTCAAGAGCATATTTTCAAAATAATCAACCAATCCGCGAACCTCCTCATCAAAGATACACCGAGCATGCGAGATATCCTTTCCAAGCTTCAAAAACGCTATAAACCTGATACTAATCAAGAATAATTCAATATTCTCAACAAATGGACATCGTTAAGAAGTGGACCGGCTGGAAAGAAGCAATTCAGCACATGGATCAAGGATTGGATAGAGACATACAATCATGCACGTCAATATAAGATTCCCAGGATTGGAACAGATGAAAAATATGCTATGTTGGAGTTTATACTTGTAATCCAGCAATTATATAAGGTCTTCTACAGCACATGGTATGAAGCTGTTTATAACAATCATGAGCGTTCGTTGAGCTTATTTACCAAATTTGAAGACTTTACGAAGTCCAAACATGGCAGAAGTGCATATACCACCTTCGGAGGCAACAAAACTAACTCCAATAAGTCAAATAAGCGCCGGCCTACTCATCAAGAGCGGCCATATATATGCGGTCAACCTAAGAGCATACACCCTAAGTAAGAAAACTGCGAATACTGTAATAAGAATATCTACAAAGACAACTAGACCCCAGATCCAGAGATTACAGAGAAGGTTGCAGAGAATACTACAAGATTCCAGCCATTAAGAGAGTTTATTTAGAGGAATAAGAAGAAGGCTTACCGACAACCTAGAGTCAATATCATCACGAACATTGCCAAGCACTATAACCTAGGTTTGAGCAGATTGCCCCCAATACCATACACTTCTAATGTGAAATTCATCAAATACGACGGTCAAGTATCAAAAGCTCTCATCAAATTGTTTCAACAGAAGGTTAGATCCGTCATTTATGTTGCTATTATTACAAGACCTGATATTGCCTTTATTGCTGTAAAATCAAGCAAATTTATACAGAATCCAAGTCTAGAGCACATTCAGGCAATTGATCAAGTTATCCTTTATCTCTACAGAACGCGCTTTCTTGCGATTTGCTATAAAAAAAACATATCTTGAAGTTGCTTTACAAGCAGCTAGTGATGCCTCCTTCGCCGATAATGTTGATCAACGAAGCTCTGAGCTCTTTGGAGGACCAATTGACTGGTCTGCAAAGAAGTAAAAAACAGTATCAACATCAACCACTGAGGCCGAGCTGCTTGCTCTATCCGAAACAGCGAAGCAGCGTCCTTTGACAGTGCCCGCACGATACACAATATTTATAGAATGAGCACGAATACGAAGTCCAGCATACCAGCCAATCGGTGGTGCTTCCGTCTTCTCTGATCTGGCTGACAAATTATCCGCCTTGCTGATAACTAACTTAAGGTGTGCTCGGAGGGGGCTTCTCAGTGCGCGCTGCCTGTAATTCGACAGAGACAAGGTGCGCCGTATCTTGTAGTCGCATTGCTGGTAAGTAATTGAGCACTGACCTTTCTCGGCTTTGTAATCCAGATTGTAGGATCCAGTCATACTAAAGAGGAAAGTAAGGCTGTAGGAAGACGAAGGTGTTGTCACGTCACTTGAAAACGTTGATGTACGTATGTATCGGAGGGGCGGAATCGAGCCATTGAGGCCAGTTTATATCCGGTTTCGCATGGCATCCATTTGTAAGCTGCTGCTGGAGGTGATCGTAGCTGATAGATTATCTGCATATAAATATCGCAACGAGGATCTGATGATTGGTGGGGTCGATTGTGATTTTATTCCTACACTAGGACCTCAGCCTCGAATAGCAATACAACGGCATCCTCTTTCTTCAACAACACGATGGCGTCTCAACTGAAGAACGTTGCAATCATTGGCGTATGGCTCCGCATCCCGGTAATATTCCGTTATCTAACAAGTAAAATTCTAGGCCAGCGGCAACGTAGGCGGCATTATTCTTGACGCATTCGTCGGCGCATCACAGTTCAACGTCTCTGTGCTGACGCGCTCGTCCAGCAGCGCTACTTTCCCGGCAGGGGTCACTGTCCGCAAATCGGACTTTTCCGAACAAGACTTGGTGTCTGCCTTCAAGGATCAGGATGTAGTCATTTCTGTCGTGGGCTTGGGTGCATTCACCGACCAGAAGAGATTCATCGATGCTGCTATTTCGGCTGGCGTGAAGAGATTCATTCCATCCGAGTTCTCGGCCAACACGTTGAGTCCGGCTGTGGTGCAGTTGCTGCCGGTGTTTGACCAGAAGAGGGAAGTTCTGGATTATTTAAAAACAAAGGAGGCCTCAGGGTTGACATGGACTGCGATCTGGACTGCATTGTTCTTTGATCAGGTATGGAACCATACTTCCAAGGTAGATATGGGCTTGACGGCAGAGAACTAATGCTACGAGACAGTGTTTGACCACCGGTTTCCTGGGATTCGACCTTCCAACGCGAACAGCGTCCATTTGGGACGGCGGCAACAGCGTCTTCACTTTGACCAATGTCGACCAACTCCAGCGTGCTGTCATTGCTACTCTCAAGCGTCCAGCAGAGACAGCGAACAAGAATCTCTACATCGCCTCCGTCGAGACATCGCAGAACGAGCTTTTGGCAGCTTTGGAGAAAGCCACCGCTTCCAAGTGGACCGTCACACAAACCACTACGGATGAACAAGTCAGCGAGGGAATGGCAAGGCTTGGTAAGGGGGACATGACTGGTGCGTTTGTGCTGGTAAAGGCGACCAGCCTCGGTAATACGCCAAACCTTCGGGCAAACTACATTCGAGATGAACAGCTGGCGAATGGCTTATTGGGGTTGAAGCTGGAGAGTGTAGAGGAGACCGTAAAGCGTGTTGTCGGTGCTTCCTCCTGAGCATCAGTATTCTCATTATCAAATCACGTCAGTTTACTTGACTATAAGATCAAGAGGATCGTCCCCAAGCGGTACTTGTCTAGACATGCGATAGATTTTGCCTACTCTTATCTCGCATCACCCCAACGAATGGGCAGACACCTTCACGTGGTGTTGGGGATCAGTACTTGCAGCCACGGTGTCATGACTGTTGGAGGATGCTAAGATCTGCCTAATATCAAGCACACAATGCTATTCGCAAATATACAGGAATCTGGGGGGGGGGGGGGGGGGGGGGGAAGAAAAGACTGGTTCGTAGTCACTCAATCTCATTATTTCAAGGTGATTGTGCCCTCTCACTTTGGAGACAGATTCATACTCGCTTATTGATCGCATTCTGGAGGTTCTTAAAACCTCAATCCTAGCTTACGCCGCCCACAACCCTTTATGTACGAATTGCTAGAAATTCTTAAGAGGGAAATACTATATTATCCTATACACGCGCTCATGGCCCGCGAAGCCTATAAACTATGGATTATGCGCAAAGGAGTATTCAACAGTATATAGCTAGCTTATGAGGTTTTATATCCTTATTCCTATAAGATCTGTAAGTGTCGGTTTATCCCGGTCCCGGATACGCTCAACAGGACTGAGGCAAGGCTAATCCGACAAGTCTATAATGTGAAGAAAAATGGAATATACTTTGTATTCCTAATATTCTGCCTGCTAACTAAGAAACGGGGTACCGGGATTGCCCTAAGAGGACGGGTTATCTTTTCGTAGATCAGGAACGATAACAGAATATCGTGAGGCAAGTATAAAGTATACAATATAAAGTATACGAAAAAAGGAGAGCTGGATATATAAGTACATTCCTTTACCATCATGTATTTAGCTCTTCATAGTTCTTTGACATAAGTCACTCGAATACAACAGTGAGAGGCAAGAAGGCATTCTAACTCGTACGGGCACCAGGCTGTACGGGGGATCTCTTCTATCTTAGTTACGTTTAAAGCCTTCCAAGACCAGTTCGACCGTTGTTCTTTGATTATTCAACTTACTCTACCGAATACGACAAACTCATGGGACCTGTGAGGTTCAACCAAGCCTAACGTATCTCAACACAGCGCTCTTTAACTAAGGTGGATCGAGGTCCGTGACACCTGCGCTGTGTCATGTATGGCACACGGATGCCAGTTATTTTCATTCTATTAGACACACTTCACTTGAATCCAACGCATTACGCGTTCCCACTCGATTTCACAGCATTCTTCGATAACTAACCAGTCTCGGGAAAAGCGGGCCGAGGCGTTTCCAAACCCTATTTCTTAGCATCGGCCCACCGATGTATCAACTCGAATATTACCATTTGCGCACTCAAAAATCTTATTTCACTCGTCGACCCACCTAAGTCTATACATATAATAAACTCTATTACAATTACATTCTCAGAAGATAATGGCCCGCCTAGACAGTCAGATATATGAACAATATATCCTTTTAGAAAAGTAGTGATGATTAAGTGCTATAAAATAGTAACTTTAATAATGAATACGTCCAGAATGACTGTATCAACGCTAAAGAATTATTATTCCTAACGCTGATATATACGCCCTGAATAACGGTATTTTGTCCCTGATGGAGATAGACGCCATCTTCTGCTTTTTATCTAAAGGAATATAGGCATATGCCAGAAGATTGCTAAAATGGCCTAAAGCATAACTTCTGTATCATCCAAATAAAGCAAGTTCTTAACTCGGACAGTTCCCAATCCAAGAGCTATAAGAACAAGGGCTCTATTAAAAATACTCTTCAAGCCAGGAGGAGCATAAACAACATTAGTGCCCTTAGGAACACCAAGAATCACTTTAATGCTAAGTGCCAGGACAGCTCTAATATCTTTATTCAAAATAACACTAGCCTTTGGCTCATAGCTTTATCTAATAGGTAATTACAAGACAATCTTCTTCTTAGGACTGTTGTTCTTCTTATCTAATACTATATTAGCCATCAGCTGCTCTAAAGAGCAGTGCTTACCAATAGTATATTTCCTCATATACATGTCTTTTAAAGATGTAAGCAGGCTATATTTTAAAAAACATTTTACCATTCAGAAAATAGCGACTGGCTTGAAGGTACTAAGGTATCTGGTGAGTTCTAACTCCTTGACCATACCAATAGCAATATATTCACTGTAGAAGACTTGAGGCGACAGAATCACTTCAATTGCATAATCCATCAAATGACCCAAGTTGAGAAGATTACGCATACTACCTTCATGCTTGCCCGCAGCCACCACAAACACCTTATATTGTGCCGAGGCGACAATATGATTTTTCACAACTTGCCGCACTGAATTAAATCATCCCTTTCTAGGTTTATTATAAGTAGCTTTTAAGATTGTATCAGCATGCAATTCCAAGGAGGCAAACTCCTTTTTATTGGAAATCGCTGTGGTTTTAATGACCTCTGCCATGCTATTAATGAATTCTCTTTTAGAAGGAGTATCAATAACGTTAATATCAATATAGATTTGGTAAGGTTACCAGATCACTCTAATCAGGTTCTTTCCCAATAGAGTATCAATAGCAGTTTTTCCTCTAATAGAAGAGTTAACCATCGCCAATAGCATCGTAGGTAACTGGATGAATCTGATACCCCGCATATATATTGCGGCGATGAAACTGAGCAGATCGCTAATCACACCACTCCCCAAAGCAATAATAACTGTATCTCAACCACATGTTTGTTGGAGCATCCAGTCCTCAATATCAGCTTTTCCTTGACGGGACTTGGAGCTTTCTCCGGGAGTAATTTCTTTAATAAGGAAACAAGAAGCTAGAGACAACGCCACAGCGGCTTCATCAAAGGCTTTTGCGAACTTTTCACGATATATCAAGCTGAGATTAGTATCCGTAACAAGGACATAGGTGGTTGAAGAGAGATTTGTCAGTGGGTCGTAAACAATATATATTCCCCCAATGCTGTAGTCCGCGACAATGCTCTCCCACCCTAGGATCAAGATCTTCGTCAGTTCCGCCATTATATTGGATAGACGTCTTTGTAGTATGACAGAATTCGATAATGCGTTCAAAGGTTTCATTTCATGGCAAGCACCTGAACGTAGAAGCCAATGACCAGTTCGCCTCAATGATTGCCATGCAATGGTGGGTATACAACGACCTTTCGACATCTCAATTGGAGGCAGGTGTCGTCCTGACTCGGCGATTAGTTTTGTGTATCTATCTACAAAACGAGACAATGAAGTTCCAGTGTACTTCAATGGATGGCTAGCTTGGGACTGTTTCTTGTATTATGAGTCACTGGAGAGGTTCACTGTGATCCTCGGAAATTTTGTCTTAGAACTGAAACGTGTATAGTGCACTGTCAACGAAGCCGTGCTTGCTGCCTCCACGGTACCGATTGATCATTCGATTATAATATGATTCTATTCAATTTTTTTGTTATGCTATGAGGCCTTATATCAGATGTACATAGGGGTTATCGTAATCGCACACCGAGGGAAGCGGCAAGAGCTTAGATATGAAATCTGGCATCCGGTTTGTAATTTGCACAGAATGCCGTCTAAGTGGCCTGGAACGAGCGGCCGTGCCCGTGTGAAGCTCCTGTCTGCGCGGATCAAATTTCTCTGGAAAACGCGCTATACTACGTAGTACGAATATCAAGTTACCAACAGTGAATTTCTAGCCGTCATGCAAAATATAATATGGCTGAGTGGGCCTTACAATGATTTGATTTCTGTACTATGTAGGCGCTCAGGAAGTTAGGTCTTACCAGCTACTTCATTTGGTTCCTACTACCGCTTCAAGTAATTTTATCCGTACACGCTCTCAAACTCACTTCAATTGATCATATCAACAACAGACTTGCAAGTCTTAATACACTATACCATAATATCACTAGCGAACACCTGATTTCCAAGTCCCCTCGAGCCAGTGGTATCTGTATCAAGTGTCCACAAGATCCCAGACCCAATTAATAATATGATCGCCGCCTCCGTCAACAGGAAGGGCTAGTAATATCCAACGTTACCAGCACGGCTCCTATAATGTTAAGAAAGCTAGTAAAATATCAGTAATGTTGAAACCTGCTAGAGATCCTTAGAGCCGTAGAAAACTAAATATGCTTGCACGTAGGGACAATATAAGCCAAAAAGAAGAACATAATGCTTAAGCTATTCTATACCATCACAAGTTCGAGTCCAAAAGTATCTCGCCTTCTCCTCTCTCTTGTTGGAGATAATTTTGCCATATTTTCTCAATATCATTTTTATAAATCCAACTCAGCTCATCACCCAGTGGAAATGCTTCGAGACGTGATGGGAGGACACTCTCAAATATATGCAGCGGCTCGCTACTTTCGCCTTTGGCCTTGATTTGTGCTTGTAAAACGTCCCCTTTTCGACTATCTAGGAGCTCATACATTCTTCGATAGTACGGGGAGCGAATATGATCAAAGATCTCCAGAGCATCTGCGATATTTCGCGCTTTGATGATCTGCCTGTCTCTGTCGTTTTCTGAAGGGTTCAATTGAGCTGTACTAGTAGTAAGTTCTATTGCTCGAGCAAGAATCCAGCCATCTTCTAAAGCGAAAGCTGCTCCAGAACCAAATGCACCTATGAAAAAGTCAATAAATGAGCCTACTGTGCACGCAGTCGGACGCGGTAGACGGATGTATGAACTGATTTACCAGATAGAGGGTGACTGGCATCCCCCAACAGCACCACTTTTTCCCATCCCACAAGCCTTTCAAGTCTCGGCCCTGAGAAAGCAGAAAATTCTTTCCAACCCCCATCCGGAACGCAGGAAAGAGCATCGCGTACCCGGGGGTCATATTGCTATGAGTCAGAAAGGTCAGTTCAACTTTCAGTTTTATTTTCTAAATCCGAGAAATTGCAAAGATAAAAGTTATTACCGTAAAGTGAATATTGACTCTCTCATTTGTCACAGGGACTCCCCAGCTAAATCTCCTCTCAGTATCCAGAGCCGGGTCTATAAGGTGCCGACACGAAATCTCCATCAATTGCTCAGATGACGAAGTGCATGAATCTGGAAATTCGGACGGATCATCGACTAGCGAGAAATAACAGTGCCCAGAAGGGCCATGCCACCATGACGTGTCCGGAAATAAGTCGCGAATATGATATAAAGACTTGGCTGGAATCAGGGTCCGCCAAATGGTTGTACCTGGTTGTGATTAGATGACGTTATAAGTGAAGCCATCTGTGCACCTGTCATACCCGTAAATTTTGTAGTATGCTCTGGGAAGAGTGACGTTCTGACTACCTTCGCAGACTTTAGCAATGGTGCAGATTCAAGTCTAGAATACAGAATTAGATGATAGGAGAACTTACAGATCGAATTCCATCTCCGCCGATTAGTAGATCCGCATTCGTCTCGGTCCCATCTTCAAAGGTGAGATGAACCCCTTGCATTCCAGCATCGTGGATTGAAACCAATTTTTTATTAAGCTGTATGATCCCTGGTGGAACTTTTGATATCAGAGCAGCTTGTAATCGTGATCTCCTGACCCGTTTAGACCGGTACTTGAGAGGAAGTGATGTCGGAGCAGGCTTCACGCGTTTAATTTCACCAGATAGTCCATTCCTATCCAGGGTAAACCGAGGCATTAGATATAAATATGTTAAAAATTTCAAATCTCAAGCTATTATGTTTCACTGCACAAAAGGGCTGATATCGATGAAGTATCATTCGCCTACCGATGAAGCACATTTTGCTGCAAGTGTCCTCGCACTTCGTCAGCAGCTCCGAGAAGTTCAAGAACCTTCCAACAATTGTATCCAATACTGATTCCTGCACCAACTTCTCTCAGCTCGCGAGCCTTTTCGTACAGCGTTATCCTGACATCTGGTAACGCTGATAGCGCAATGGCAGCACCGAGTCCAGCCGGACCGCCGCCAATGATAGCAATACGGAGGACGTATGCGGAATATGGTTCAGCCAACATTGATAAGGATCAAATTTTGCTCCAAGGAAGTCTTTATTTTAGAATTTCTATTCATTTGAAAAGCAATCAATTATCTATGGGGAGAAACCGTCGGCGTGTGGGTTTATGTAATAATTTGGATTTCGTGATTCCTCATGTCGGCAAGCTATGGTGCAATCAATATTCATTATCTTTGATTGATTCGTCGAATATCGGTGCGGTTCCTCTACAACAGTGATAAAATAACACGGGTGTATCTTTTAATACGCGTAAGAATCCCTCCTCGAACTGTTGCTCCGACTTAGGGTTCTGCACTGAGCTAAGAAAAAAAGTATCACATCTGCCACGTTCTGAGGATCACGAATTTCAACAGTTGGACATGCGAAATTTTTTCAGGTAGATTTTCTATGTAGCTTTGGCACTTGACAGAATGATTCTAGACAATCATGGCACCATGGCTCAGCCCAGCCCCAGCCAGCGCGAATGTAATATGGGCCTGTTTGAAAGGGTGACATGTCACGGCTAGATCCATAGGTGTTAGAAAATTAATTACGATTGACAGTTAGATAGAATCTAGATAATAGCTTACAAATTGTGTACAACGAGTACGGGGACCGATTGGCCACAGCGGTATCTCTGCGAGCGGACCGCCTGTGGGTCTGCCTGTGGGGCCGCTCTTTGTAATTTGTCACTCATTCTAGCGTCGAATGTCGACATGGTTTTTCGTACACTTGTTGTTTTAGTGTATTTACAGATTTTTACATACATACCGAATACCGTATTTGATATCAAAAGACAGTTCGGTCTTGACACATTCGTGATTATGGTCATTCCTTATTCTGAAGAAATCAAGTGATCTTAAGAAATAGATGACACGTGCAGCAGTTTCAAAAATAGTGGGAATGAAGCCACAAGCATCAGCATAATCGAGGGACTGTGGACTTTACTGCAGACTCTTTTCTGTCGAATGCTCCCAGGAGACAGCTTGAATTTCTATTGCTCCTCAGAACGCGCTGCAGTATGAAACCTTGCTAAACATGTCGACATTCGGTGACTACTTCCGGGTGACGACGTGAGTTTGTAAACCCATTGTAGTTCACGACCTTTGACTAACATTCTTAAAACAAGGTATGGAGAGTCACACTGCCGTTCGGTCGGGTGCATTGTGGATGGCTGCCCTCCTGGCATGGCTTTGAGTGAGGGTGACATTCAACCTCAGTTGACTCGACGAAGGCCAGGCCAGAGCGTCCTCACTACCCCTCGAGATGAGAAGGATAGGGTTGAGATCCAGTCGGGAACAGAATGTGGCTTTACTCTAGGTACACCAATCGCTTTGATTGTTCACAATGAGGACCAAAGACCCAAGGACTATGGTGGTAGCACAATGGACCTATACCCTCGTCCAAGCCATGCCGATTTTACTTATCTTGAAAAGTACGGAGTTAAAGCTAGTAGTGGAGGAGGCCGCAGTAGTGCGCGCGAGACAATAGGTAGGACTTTTTATGATTCTATGTTTGATCTGAAAACAGTGAGATTAATTTGAGCTGGGGATAACAGGACGTGTTGCCGCTGGTGCTATTGCAGAGAAATATCTCAAACTTGCCCATAATATTGAAATTGTCGCCTTCGTTTCCTCTGTTGGCAAGGAAGACCTTTTCCCTCCTTCCCCTGAATATCCTTCATATTCGACAAACCCCAATTTTTTGAGACTGATTGGAGCAATCACTCGTGAGAAGGTGGATGAGTTTGCTCCTGTTCGATGCCCGGATACAGAAGCTTCCCAGCGTATGACTGAAGCCATTGAGACGTTCCGTGATAAGAAAGACAGCATCGGAGGCACCGTCATATGCGTTATTCGAAATGTCCCATCCGGTCTAGGAGAGCCTTGCTTTGATAAGTTAGAAGCAAAGCTTGGTCACGCAATGATGAGTATTCCTGCCACTAAAGGATTTGAAATTGGTTCTGGCTTTGGTGGTTGCGAGGTCCCCGGGTCACTCCACAATGATCCATTTATTTTTACACCGGAAGTTGGCGAAACCAATGATAAGAAGCGAATGACCACGAAAACAAACAATTCTGGTGGTATTCAGGGTGGTATTTCGAATGGAGTCGACATCTACTTCCGCATCGCTTTTAAGCCTCCTGCGACCATTGGTCAGGCGCAGACGACAACCAAATATGACTTCGAGGAAGGAGTCCTGGAAGCCAAGGGCCGCCATGACCCCTGTGTTGTACCCAGAGCTGTGCCAATTGTCGAGGCTATGTCCGCGCTTGTCATCATGGATGCCCTTCTGGCACAAATTTCCCGTGAGGCTTCGAGAAGTTTACTTCCACCGTTGCCCAAATCTCTGCCCATAAGGCCCGATATCGCGTACTAAATCAGTCTCCCTTATTGTTTATGCCTGTTTATGAATCGTTGATATGTTTCCGTACTGGTTGATACTCTGATAGACCTAGTCGTGCAAAATAGATTTTAAATACGCTCCTAATGTTTGCATGGTATCGAGTTCGCTCAGTAGACCACGATAGAGACAGCTTTATTATATGTTATATGATGCCGGAATCATTTCAAAAGCAGAGCTTCAGATTGAGTGACATGATATAAGTGATTTTGTAATTTTACCAAGTTGACATGCAATTTCCACCAATCTTCTAGAGAACGACAGACGACGGTGATATCTATAGCTTGGAACCAATGGTCAGCTATTTATCTCAGTTTGACAAGTTTCAAGGGCAACCAAGCTTGCGTGATCCATGTACGAATATAGTAGTCCTTGGCTATAACAAATGAACACCTTCGCCTCTCCATGGTTATAGCGATCTCAACTTTTATTACTTGAAATTGGATTGAAGAGCATCCTAATTGTTAATAAACAAATGAATTATCTTCTTGCGGTGCTCTTTATCTCTAAACTCTGAATATCGGACTCGGATTCTGAGAGGCATACTATTCGTTATAACTACTTTTTACTCTACTCCAAAAAGGTGCGTGTTTATGAGGCGTTTCTACAGATACTTTATTCTCTCAGCTACCATCCTCGACAACGAAACGGTTTCAGGTTTCATGCTATAAACACCACGAGGCAATCACTGTTGAGATCGATAACGCTACGTTTGCCTAATTAATAAGCTACTCTTCAATCACAGTCGTCTTTGTTCTGGCTTTACCACTGCGATAATTAAGCACCAGCAGCCAGAAGACTCTTGATATTATCAATAGTGCTCTTCTCAAGATCAATCCAGTCAATACCCAGTAATTTGGTCGCCCTGGAGTTATCATAGCCAGGAACCACAGGCGGGTAATCACCACCCTTCGTCTCCTCCGAGGGAAACTTATCCTTCAGCTGAGGAAAGTTCCTTCGCGCTACCGCCGCTATCTCTCGGTTACTAAACTTTCCTGACACACAGAAGAACCGCTTTCCGCCAGCCTCTGGTTTCTGGAATGCCGCAATGTGCGCAAATGCCACATCGCGAACATCGACCCATAGATTGACACCAAGGGAAGGGAGGATCTCGTTCTTCCACTTTCCTTGTATGAGCTCGACAAACCGCTCATTAGAGGTGTTGATAGCCGAGAGTGAGCTGAGGCTCACACTTGGCCCGAAGACGAGTGGAGGGCAGATGGTGACAAGGTCGAAGTTGGGCTTCTCCTCCTTAACAAAATTCCATGCAGATCGCTCTGCAACAGTCTTAGATGCTCTGTACGCGTCCACCTTGCTACCGCTTAGGCCTTCCTCATACGTTATGGGGTTCCAGTCGGATTCACTGTAGACTTTATTGGGATCCAGAAGCCCTTCGGCGGAAAGCATTGAGACGAACGAGCTGGTGACGATGACCCGCTTAACGCTAGGGGCATACCTCTTGATAGCCTTGAGAATAGATGTCGTTCCTGTGATTGCTGGATCCAAGAGTTCTGACTTCGCATCTGACCAATTGAAATGGAATGGTGAGGCGGCTGTTCATATGTCAGAGTCGAGTCATGGCAAGGTTGGCACTAAGGAAGAATACTTACTGTGTAGTACAATATCGAGGCCTGAAATCTTGACTACCTCATCAAAGGCATCGGGCTGCGCTATATCTGGTACAATAGCAACAGATAGTTTGGCGTTAGGATACGCCTCGCGAATCTTGGAGGCCTTATCTTCGGACCTCACCGTAGTAACTACCTCGTATCCTCGATGGACCAACATGTCCAGGATGTGAGCTAGAAAGAACTCTCAGTAAGGGCTATAGGCACAAATTTTCAAAGATATATACCGGCAACGAAGCCTGATCCACCTGATTTTCAGTGATTAGCAAGTGAATTAATAAAGATATCTTAAAGAAGGATACTACCTGTAAGGAGTACTTTGCTCATCGTGGGATGGATACGTCTTTTGTTGCAAAAATTTAAACATGCGGTTTGTGCTTGGAATTATTGTTGATGTCGATGTCGAGGGAGGAACAAGACAATTAAATATTCCACCAGACTCGCCCCGCCCACCCTCATACCTATTGGACGGAATTTTCTGATTTATAATTAAGCTGGAGGGGTCTAAAATGTTTCTTCGCCTGTAATATTACAATACTGTCAGCATTAAACAAAAGATTGACCCTGTATTGTTGATATCATCTTAAGCTACAGGTAAACGGCCGATACATTGCTTATTAGCTACTCATATCAATTATCTAGCTTATGGTCAAGAAGACGCTGCAAAAATGGGAACAGGTTTCAGAGGCGTGATACGAGTGGAAGGTGAGTCTATACTATGATGTGAAAAAGACGAAAACTCGCAAAATGAGACAGGCGATTTGAGTGTAGAACCTGCTCGATAAATCACACCACCTTACAATCCGCTATCGATTTGATCAACAATGTTTCTAGTGCTCCAGGCGTCCCATGCTGCGCAAGTCTGATCTATGGTCTTTTGTATGCGTGGTTGTCCCTTAACATCATCCGGGCGCTCCAAGATATTGATGAGGAAGCCTGTGCTGACATGCCAGGCTACGTGGCAGTGGAATGGCCAGACTCCCGGGTTATCCGTGGTGAATTGCACTACCAAGTGTCCGCTGGCGGGCAAGAGAGTGGTGTCCCTTCGAATTGGATTCTCAGGGTTGATAATAGTCCCATCCCACTCCCCGAAGCCATAAGAAAGGACTTGGTAGTCATGCCCGTGCAAATGCATTGGATGCGTGAATGTGAGATTGTAGAAATTTGGATCCGAAGGGTCAACTTTTTGGTTTTCCCAGATTATACGCACGACACTGCTGTTACCAGTGTTATAAACATTCCACTCTGGGTCCGAGGGGTAGTAGAAAATACCCTCGTCAGCCAGATCCAAGATTGGTTCATTGTAGTTTACTCGGAACGTCTGGTTATTGAGCAGGTATACTGGGTGGCCGGTTTCGTTTTTCGTATTGTTGATATGGATAGTGATGGTCTGGTCCGCAGGTGGAGCAGGAATACGAGTTACCGGGCTTGTAGTGTTGAGAGGTGCGTTGGAACAAGGCATATCAGCATCAATTAAAGGTTGTGGCGCACTGGTTGGCGTTCTCCCGTCTTCGTAGTCCTTTTCGTCATAATAGATTGCTGCGAGACCGTAGGGCTGCTCCGGGAGGGTGCAGAGGACGGAAAGATTAGCGCGCATCCAGTAGTTTCGCTCTGCATCAGCTCCGCTTTTTCCATGAACAATGACATCGGCTCTTTGACCGACCTGTAATTCAATGTCAGTAAGAGGAACCTTCTTGTTGCACGTTTTTCTGGGGTACTCACGCCAAGTGTAACGGAATTCGTCGTGTATGGCTTGACTGGAATGTAATCGTTTGAAATGACTGTAAGGTCATGCTCATCGATTGTGAAAAACTGAAGGCCAGATGATCCAACATTTACCAAACGGAGTAAATGACTCTTTCCTGGTTGGAACTGGAATTTAGAAACGCCAGAGTTGCTGACACAAGGAGTTCCATCTGTCACTGAACTGCAGTCGAAGACCATCTTCCCATTGATAACACTGTTGTTCGAAAAGGCAAAATGAACTTCAGAACCATTACCGTTCACCCTTTCAACCAGTCTCTCGTAATAGGGATGATACACTTCATTTATCCGTCAGTAGCTTACCAGTCCCTTGAGAGATCATTCGAGACTTACTGTCACTAAGCAACACGGGACCGAGGTCAATGTCGTATGGGGCAGATTTTGGCCCATAGAAGACCATGGGTCCAACTAACCCAGAAGTAAGTTGGGCTGAGTAGTGTGAATGGTACCAGCTGGATCCAACGTGATCTGCCCGGAATCTATAAGTAAAATTCGAACCCGGAGCGATGGGACATTGTGTTACTGATCGTAGTTAGCAATATTCCAGCTTTAGTTTATCGATTGTACACTTACATCCTGGTACACCATCGGCGTACTGAGTGCCGTATTGACGTAGCCCATGCCAATGAATTGATGTTCCTTCATCTAGGTCCTGGAGAGAGTTGGAGACCGTAACCTCGATCCAGTCGCCCCAATTCGCTTCTATCAATGGTCCAGGATACTGTCCATTGATAAGGAGCATCTGTCTCTGATACCCATCGGGAGCCAGAGTACCCGGTGCGACGTCAAAATGGTAATACCGGGTGACGTTGGTTTCAGGAAGCGGTTCGTTTACGATATCGGGCTTGTATTTAAGATTGCCCCAGGGATATCCGTGTTGTAGAGTCTGAATTTCGTTAATATGGGTGTCAAACTGTTGGGGTTTTAGAGACTTACGCTCCCAGGCAAGAATTCTGGAAGATTCTGCCAGGAACTGGCGTTCAGGTTTCTAATCCCAAGATGATCGTCAATATCTCCTCGCGAATTGATGATCACTTATTTGCTCACCCATTAGTCTGCTGATCAGTGAGGCCACCAAACAATGGCAATGCCCCGGCGAGCAATTGAATAATGAAGTTGGATGGAGGAAACGGCGACATAACGAGATCGAACGGTTAGCCCTTTGGCAAAATACCCAGGGTCACGCAAGTTGAGGATGTAAAGTCGTATGTCTCGAAGAAGGTCACCTCTGGATTGCTACTTCCTTTCTCTCGATTATATACTAACATTTCCCATGAGGAACGGCTATCATCTAGACCCCAAGTCTCAACAAACGCTACCGAAAACTTAAACACTACTAAATTTCGTATTCTCGAAGTATATCCATGGCTCTAATTTGGACTAAGAATCACGAACCTTGGAATCCATCTAAGAAGCCATTGGGGGCTATGCACAGACTGTAAAGGACAGTCAGCCTAACCATCGTTAGAAGTAGCCCATCGTATTCATTTAATTTTTGAAGCTATTATCTTCCACAAATCTGCGATTGGCAAGCTCGTGTGCAGATGGGTCATTCGCCTCCTGATCTGGCTCGAATGTCTCCGATAGTAGAATCCTCGCTTAGATTCGTATTCACTTATCTTCCTTCGGGCAAATTAAGATTAGTCAAGGATTCATTGTCGAATGTAGACTTGCCATACGGAGTACAATCTACTAAAAGCGGATCCACCGCCTGAGCATGCTGGTTACATTGGTTCCTGCGGAACCATGTGTATTTAGGATGTACCCTGCTAAATCTAATGTGGTGCATTGACATATCAAGATACGTAAATATTCCTAGGTGCAGGAGCGGATGCATAGATCCCTGTAGGACCCGAGTCCACGTTGCAGTTCTGCAGAGATGCAGAAGGTTTGATACCTGTATTCCATTTTCCGATCCGTCGTTTTTGATACTACTAGTACCGGTAATACGACTACGGTATTTTGTTTGTATGGTAATTTCAATACGTGTAATTTCAATGGTACACACACTGACGGCCTATTTTTCCTATTATCGGCATTCGTATTGACATTGCATAGTGAATCTATCCCGGTGAGGATAATACACGCTATGACTCTTATCCTAGGATGCTACCGAGTCATCGATGATCTATAGAACTTGAGAATCCTGAGGATATCAGGATCTAGACGCGTAAGAAAGTTGGAAATAATAGATAAGCAGTGGCAGTATCATGGAAGATCTGCATTCATTATTTATCATCACCGAGCATCAATTCTCATAGAGATATATGTCTGTAGTATAACTATATATCTCTGTATTTCATTTACCGAATCATTCCTCCTCTGTTCCTCCCATACCCAGGGCAGTTCGTTCAAAGCCTTGTCCATTTATCATCACTTTGTTTGTCGTAATAGACTTCCAAGACTTCATCACCAGTCTCTGTCATGCCGTCAACCATCTCCGAGCCTGTGAAGAGCATCAAAGTACCTCTTCTTTCGCCAAGTAGGGTGAAGTCTGCCTTGCCTCTGGTCAGTCCTTCCAGGATCCACATTCTTATTAGATCCATGTTAATATAAACAGGATGAATCAACAAAAAGACATATAGAAATCAGTCGAGATGCTATTCGCAATCTTATGTCACATCAAGCTACCGATGACCGCCTGATGGTAGTTGTCGGACCGTGTAGCATTCATGACACGAACGCCGCCCTCGAGTACGCCTCTCTGCTTGCCCAGGCGGCCGAAAGACATCGGCGTGAGCTTGTCATAGTCATGCGCGTTTATGTCGAGAAACCAAGATCAACTGTTGGATGGAAAGGGTTAATCCATGACCCGGACTATGCACAAGATCTCGAGATTTCGAACAATAACTCCACCCCAGATCTGTCTAAGGGCGTGTCCACGGCACGCAAGGTCATGCTCGAAGTTGCAAAGATGGGTCTCCCAGTTGCCACTGAGCTCCTGAACCCACTTCTTGTGTACTTCTTGGACGATATAGTATCCCTTGGTGTCATTGGCGCTCGCACCACTGAGAGTCAAACTCACCGTGAGATGGCTAGTGATATGCCCATGCCAATGGGAATTAAGAATGGCACTGATGGTGGGCTCAAAGTCGCTATTGATGCCATGAAAGCTGCATCTCGTCCACACACTGTGGTTGGTGTTGATGATGACGCTGGTCTAGCGTATCATATAAGTCGCGGAAACCCTGATACCTTTGTAATCCTTCGAGGAGGCAGTCAAGGGCCCAACTTCAGTCCCGAGCATATTCAAGCTGCTGAAGCGGAACTCATCCGTGCAGGAAAGAAGCCTGCCATTGTTGTCGACTGCAGCCATGGTAACTCATCTAAGGACTACCGCAATCAAGGGTCTGTTGCTGCCTGTCTTGCCGGTCAAATCGCTGTCGGTGCCCCTATCATGGGAGTCATGATTGAGAGTAACATCAATGAAGGTAAACATCTGCTGATCGCGGCTAAAACTCGTTTGCCATCTGCTTATCATTCGTGTAGGTCGACAAGACGTACCAGATAAAGGATCCAAAGGATGCTTGAAGTATGGTGTCAGTATTACCGATGGTTGTGTAGGATGGAATGAAACGGAATCAATTTTGGAAACCCTGGCAGCTGCCGTACGCCAGCGACAAGAGGCCTCTACTACATCCTCGCCTGTGGAGGAATCACTTCCTACGATAATGGTTGGACAGTCTCCAGGAGACGAGAAACATACAATGCAGGAGCATTCAGTGGAAGTTTTTGTGTGAAATATTGCATCGCATGCTACGATTAGAAATCGTTCGCGATCGAAAGGACAAATACTTCTGCCGTAACATGATTTGGATTTCTTGAGAGTTCTGGGAAGGACATATGGGAAAGGGATTGGTTTCTACGTTACTGGATATTTTAGACTAGAAATACTGTCGTTACGCTGTTTTTGACATTTGATAAACATGAGTTTTATTCCTAAAAAAGATCATTTACTCTATCAGTGAAAGTAGTCAACATCGCAAGTGTAGTCTCAGAAATGTAATTTGGCATTTCATATAGGAATACGGACACACTCCCAAGCTATCCTAATCATCTTTCGAACATATATCAATAAGTACTAATTCTTCTAGCTGATATATGCTATGGTATGTGATAGAACTTATCGATCTACGAGAACTAAAATTCTCATAGTTATTTGTGCCTAGCCCTGGAGGTTTATGGAATAGCCTGTTTATGGTATGCTGTATGTTTCCCTTATGCTAGTTCTAAAATTGGTGTCATGCATTCTCTTAGAACAATGAGAAAATATATTCTCTAAAACCTGTTACATCAATCTATGGAAACTACATGCAACAAAAGCAGTAAAAGAAGAACCCTTGGAAAATCAACTACACGACCAGATCAACTGTGTATTAATATTTGCCCTAAACCAAAATTCCCCTGCCTCCAGTAAGAATTTGATCAACATTTCCGACATCTTTCCCGCCGCGAAGGGCCTTGAATTTCTTTCTAATCCAGGCGCCGCTCGTAACAACGTCTTCTCCAATTGTAGATTTTGGAATGAGGGGACTATCCAGAGCGCGCAGGACTGTTTGATCCTCAGGCCGCATGAGATAAGCCATGCTGTATCGTTCTGGCATTGCGCATCCAGTAACGGGGCCAACTCGGTGAAGAGCACTTCTGAGGACCCCATTTGTCATGAGGGTGATGCAGTCACCGATATTCACAATAGCGTGCCCGGGTCGTGGCTCAACATAGAGCCAGTCAGACTCACTGTATGCGTCGAGCTTTTGCTGGACGCCTGGAGGAAGGACTTGGAGGCCAGGAGTCGTCGAAAATACAAAAGTCAGACTCCCAAGATCGGTGTGGGGCGTCTGTGGAATGATATCGGTGTTTGAGTTTGCGTGGTACTTGAGCACACGTAGGATATCGGGTGATGGGCGGTCCAACCCTTGGAAGTCTTCAAGGCGTTGACCAGCGGGCAAGGAAAGGCTATCAGAGAGGGAGCTAAGTATAACATGTGCAGCAGAAGTGAGACCATCAAACAGGCCACTAATATCCCGGTGATAATTGGCAACCACTGGGGGATATGGGAAAGGCTCATTTGAGAGTTGGAGGACCCCATTCCGTGGAAGCTAGATAAGACTCAGTATATTTCATATATAAAGTGAAGGACAACTTTCATCTCACCACCCAGCTTTCGAACCCATCGTTCTTGCCGTCCTTTCCATTACCGACGACATTTCGGCCCTTGGGCTTATAGCCATTCACCTTCAAGTCGGAAATCTTGTCCACGTCAAACAACGACTTGATTTCAGGCGGGTAGTTGAACAACTCCTTGGAGCAGTTGAAGGTAGCATCAACGAAAGCCAACAATGAAGCGTAATTTGGGTGTGTGAGGTCAAGGTAGAAAAATCCATCATTCATACAAGTCTCAAGCAAAAGATTCCGTTCTGAGGTTGAACCAGACTGAAGCTGGTATAAAGATACGGTACGCAGGCCCGCCTTCTTTTCACTGGGGATATGTACTTCCGGAAAAGATGCAGCTGGAGCAGCAGTGGATTCACTGGAAAATGTTGCAGAAGGAGACATTTTGAGATATACTGAAAAGTTTGAAGTATATTGATGTTACTCGTAGTATCTGATAGGAAGAAATTGTATCTTGGTTTCAGTGTTCAGTCTCAACCATCAACAAGAATATTAACGGCCTGTTTGCACTACAATATTTATAAGAAAAGGCCGTTCCAATTATCCTTGAAATACCCTTTGATATCCGGGCTGAATAATCTGGAACACGTGCACACCCCTAAATCGGTTTCTTGTTGAGCAGGTAGGGCATCATCTTATCATTTCACATGGGGCTAGACTGAGGATACTCACAACATACCCTGATAGACTTGCAAAGCCTCTTATTGCGTGATTACGATACCAAATATCGGCTCGGGATGGGTGTCCGTTATCCGTGTTCTGAAGGATGATAGGTATCTCAGGATGGCAAATTATCTATGGGATGCTTGACCTTCCATCATACTCCGATTACACACGTCTTGCATAAAATACGGATACGAATTTCAAAGTTGTACAGCTTCACACTAATGTAACCTGCGATACCGTTCACGGCCGGATACGAGATGCATCTGTAGACTTTCAGATCGTCACGGTGGTGAGACACCTGGGGACAAAAAATGCCGCTGAGAGTGGCACATTACGGATAGTTAATACTGACTAGATATCCTAGGATGCTAATTGAGATGATGACAGGGATACTAGTGGCGCAACCTTAGAGGAACCGGTTTCACCAGCTACTGCGAGTTCTAGATTGCGTTTGTCAAAGCGGTGTTATCAAAATCCTGCAATAAGTACGATGGTAGCTGAAAAGTATGGATTCAGTTGTGCTAAACTGTAATATTGCGAGATAATCTGACAAGTAATCTGGTACTATCTTCAAAATGAACGCCACCAATGGCAACCATCCATGTATTTTCAGACTCGAAGTTCTCTCTGTATAAGGGAAACAGGTCTGATGGGTTACTTCGCGTTTGGGTTGCAGTTTGTACAGGATGGAAACAGTTGGCAACATAGCGGAATGCTGCAACATGACAAGCCTGAAGAGATCGCCTAGGCAGCCGTCAGAAGGGATAAAACGTGGAAAAGGTAGAGAACGTTGTTCGAACGATCATTAACCGTTCCAATACTTGAGATATAAATCCACGTATTGACTGTTGTCGGTGTAAATTTTCACGAAATTCAGCCGGTAATACGCTGTAATGTCTCTAATACGTGGTGTATTAAGATTTTGAGTTTAAAATACAGTGTATAATTTACAGAGCGATTACAACTAGTGCGTCATCGTGCATTATGCAAGGCTTAATTTAACGGACCCTCTCGCTTCTCAATTCCTAAACGGGGAAGTACCGCAACCAAGGTTTACAACATCGTAAAGACACTTGCCCTTATGTAGCCTCAATCACAGGCTGATGACAAAGTGAAATTTGAACTCAATCTAATGTATGGGGCCATTATTCGTATCGAAGATTATGGGTTGCTATGCCTATTGCGGACTGATCTCCGCGGACATTCAGATGTGTTTGATACCCGGCCATCTTGAACATTTCCGGTGAAATTCATTTAGATCTTGCGCAAGATAGAATGTGTGTCAACCCCTGCTTAGGGTTTCCAACATAGAGAAGTGGACGGGGTGTCGACGTAATTACTAATCGCAGATGCCAGCATCCTGCTCAACGTTTTGCTCCGGGATACAATCAGGCCTGTCCAATGTTCAACCTTAATTTCAATCAGCCAAACTTGCCGTCAGAAGTTCGACTTTTGTAGAAATTCTCTAGAGCAAAATGTCTGAGACAAACAAACTTTGGACGTTGGATCAATTGCTACGACAGCGTGCTATCGACGAAGACCAGACACCCCTTATTGCATTTCCAAGGACGAGACAGGGCTACACCGACTACGAGCCGGTAACTGGTGCGACTTTGAATCGCTTTGTAGATGGTGCGGCGAAATGTCTCATAGAAAAAGGGTTCCAGCCAGTGGTATGATATAGGATTTTTCCCATTATGCTTCACTTGCGCACGCAAACTGACAGATATCGAATGTCATAGAGAGAGGAAGCCGTCATTGGCATATGCTCGCCTACCGACCTTGACTATATTGTGAATATATTCGGACTGATTAGATTGGGCTATACTGTATTTCAGCTCTCGCCTCGTCTCCCACCTAGTGCTGTCAAAGAACTCTTAGCCAAGATGCAAAATGGCCGTCGTGCACTACTATACGCTCCAGCACATACGTCATTCAAGCTTGATGCTCTTAGTGATTTAGCACTGTGTCCGCTAGTGCAACGTGATGAGTACGATAATTCCAGACACTCCGAAACTCCGGAATTCCTCCTCGAGGGAGTCGACTACGAAAAGGAGCACTGTCGACGATGTCTCATCCTCCACAGTTCCGGTTCGACGGGTCTCCCGAAACCCATCGATTACAATCACCAAAAGTTGCTTGCGGCAGGTATATACGCTCAAGACGCTACGGCTTTTATAAGTATGCCATTTTCGCATGCTCTTGGAATGATGTCGTATATGCAAGCCATCCACAAACGCGGAACTATCTACGCAATGAGCGGTTACGTGCCGCAGACTCATGATACTGTCACAGCTGCCGTCAAAGCAGCCAACCCTGAGATCATGTGGACAGTTCCATATGTTTTGAAACTACTAGCTGAGAAGCCCGATGGAATTGATGCTATTAAGAATTGTCGATTTGTGAGCAGTGGAGGAAGTAAGCTGCCTGATGAGCTTGGTGATATGCTAACAGAAGCCGGTGTACACATTGGAATGCAATTTGGATCGTATGTACAACCCTTTGACGTTACAATATGCCGGTATGGCCTTACTCACAAATCGAGCAGAACCGAAACTGGTCTCATCCTCAGCTCAGCATATAGAGACCGCGAAGACAAAGCATGGAATTATCTTCGACCACCAGCACACGTTGCGCCATACATAATGTTCAAGCCGGTCGACCATGACAAATACGAATGCGTCGTCCTTGATGGCCACAAAGGCAAGACGATGTCGAATTCGGATGATCCACCTAATTCATGGCGGACAAGCGACCTTTTTGTACCCCATCCAACTCTTCCCAATGCATGGAAGTTTGTTGGTAGGTTGGATGACCGCATCACGCTCATCAACGGTGAGAAGGTATTACCACTCAGCATTGAAGCCCGGATTAAACAAAGTCCACTGGTTAGAGAAGCCGTCGTTTTCGGTATCGGCCGTGAGGTCCCTGGATTGTTGCTTTTCCGGGAGCTAGGCACGAGTCACTTGGACGACAAGGAGTTTCTCAACCAGGTTTGGCCGACTATTGAATATGCGAACAGCCATTCGGAATCGTTCTCTCAAATCAACAGAGAAATGGTGACAATTCTTCCGATGGATGTCGAATGCCCTTTAACCGACAAAAACTCCATTAAGCGTGGACTCATTTACGAGCAGTTCGCTGATCTCATAGATTCTATCTACGTAGCTGCTGAGAGTTCCAACAAAGTACAGTCTCTTCAACTCACAATACTAGAGCTCGAAAACTGGATTCTTGAGCATGTTCGGGCTCGGGGTTATGACATTGAAGATGTTACTACAGACTTCTTCACGGCTGGTATGGACAGTCTTCAGGCAATTCATCTTCGAGGTGTAATAATAAAGAATCTTGACCTTGGGGGCCGTGAGTCAGAGTGTACATCTATGATAGTGTTTGACTGCGGAAACACCCAGCGGCTTGCCAGGAGACTACATGCAATTCGCACAGGCGACAATTGTGAAAATGAGAAGGACATGGCGATTGATACCATGAAACTATTTATTGAAAAGTATGGTGCTTTTGCGGAATACAAGAGAAATGTGAATGGAACGCTACCTACATCTCTAACTGACGACCATGTTGTTGTAAGTCACTGCATCCGAAACCTGCGAACTGGCCGACGAGAACTTTTAGAACCTACTTGCCTTCTCTTACTGACAATATCCTAGATCCTAACCGGTGTCACCGGGTTCTTGGGAGCTCATATACTTGCCGCGCTGGTCGCATCAAGCAGCGTTAGCAAAGTGTATGCCTTCATGCGGCCTAACAGCGAGGCGAAGCAGACCCCATTAGTTCATCTAGAGAGATCATTACATGCTAAGGGGTTTAGCATTTCTCTAAATAAAGTCATACCACTTTATGCAGATATCACAAAAGAAAACTTCGGTCTCAAAACTACAGAAATGTACAAAACAATGAAATTACTGGTCACCCACATCATTCACTGCGCTTGGGCAGTGAACTTTGCAATTCAGCTTACTGCGTTTGAACCACAACTTCTTGGTTTGCACAACTTGTTGGCCTTTGGTTTAGAGTCTGATCGAAATGCGCACTTATTATTCTGCTCCTCGATAGGAACGGCCCAAGCGACCCCGGGCACCGCAACCATCGCTTCAGCAATGCTCCCGTCATTGGATAACTGCTCCTCGATGGGATACTCACAATCAAAACTTGTTGGTGAGCACATCGTTGAATCAGCCACTAAGAATGGAGCAAATGCAACCGTACTGCGTATTGGCCAGATCATCCCAGGACGACGTCGCGGAACTAAACTCTGGAATCCATCTGAAGCAACTCCACTCATGATCCGATCCGCAAGCAAAGATTCTACCGGAGCATTACCGATGCTTGATACTGGTCGCGACATCTGTGACTGGATAGAGGCTGATACGCTGGCCGACACAATTCTGCAGCTCGCTGGAATTGACCACGAAGTGGACTCTCCAGAGCTTGTGTACAACCTTGTCAATCCGCGCGTTTTCTCATGGAAGGATGATCTTTTACCATCTCTGCACCGTGCTGGACTAAAGTTTGATACCATCCCGTGGCAGCAATGGCTTGACCGGCTTGAAGCAAGTACAGAGGATGCCAACACTAACCCCAGCAGAAAGCTACTCGGATTCTGGCGTAAACAAACGCATAGGGATGGTGCCCTTACTTTCGACACAGCCCCTGCCGAAGCTGCCAGCCCGGCTTTGAGAGAATCGCTCCGAGTTGTGGATGATAACTTTGTCGAGCACATTATCGAAGCTTGGAAAAAACATGAGATTGTAGCGAAAGCCCACTGACCGCATAAAACATAGGTTACTCAACACTCACTCTTATGCTTTAATGCATCTCCAGACAAAAACGATGATGAACTGTCTATTGATTTATGCTTATAGAATTATATTTCTATATTTTCTACTATTCTTTTCTTCTCTGCTAAGTTTTATATTCAATACATTCATAGACTTTATGCATTCTTGTACTATCATATAGCTATAATATTATTTAATAATAAGAATATCAGCCTTAAGAATAAGGCCTACAGGTAGTCTCTATTAAAGTTGGATACTGTTAGTGATACTACTAATATACTAATATATATGGCCTAGCTAGCTCTCAATGAAACATATGTTAATAGAGGGATTTCTCCAGCCAGTACACTTTCCTTGTTAGAACGGGACAACTTGGTCAGAGACAACCAAGCATTCAATTGAAAAATCAAGTATCACCTAGATTCTTCAAACACCGATGTAGTCCGACAATTGTCGAGATAAGGCCCAGATAGGATCGAAACGTGGCCAAACCAAGTGCGCCGCTACCGCTGCGCCATCCACTTGGCTTAAAATACATAAAATACATAAAATACGAATAAATTACATACATACATACATACATACACGTATGTAAGGTATGTAAGATACATGTATTTTATGTAAATCGCAAAATACTGACGTCCGATGTTGCAATGAGATGATATGGCGCCAATTGTCGCGTACCAGCTGTGTGATGGTGGCACTACTACATAGTATGTATTCGCCATTATGAGAATATTGAGAATTGGGGGCCAAAGGATCGGGACCACTTGTTATATAGCTAGTTATACCAAAAACATTAGTAATATACGCAATGCGCCGCATGTATTAGCTCAACCATTGTCGATCCCCTGATTAATGTCGGCGGCCCGCCCCCCGAGATCACCGCCGTAGCCAATAGAAGCGCTACTGTTTTCTACTTTATTTGTAAGCTTGCTTAAGAATGGCCACTGATTTGACTCAGTAAGTTTTAGGTCATTTTAGCAATCTTCTAGTATATTCCTTTAGATAAGGAGAGGAAGACAATGTCCGTCTCTACAGAATGCTGTTATTTGGGCTGTATATGTCGACATTGGGAATAATAATCCTTCAGCGTTGATATAGTCATTCTGGATGCATTCATTATTAATTACTACCTTCCTATGAGGATCCACTGTTCGTATATCTGACTGCTTAGGTGGGCCCAGTATCTTCTAGGAATACGATTGCAATACTACGAGTAGATTTTATTGTATAGACTTAGGTGGGTCGACGAGCAAAATAAGATTTTTGAGTATATCCGAGTTGATACCTCGGCGCGCTGATGCCAAGAAATAAGGTCCGCCTCCCGCGCTTGATAGAACCCTTGGTGCATTAGCTTCTACGTCCTCGTATTTCGCAGCTGGTGTTCTATGAAGTAAGTACTAGTCTTAAAGTAGCAAGTAACGTTTCCCCTGATCACCTAGACCTACACATGGCTGAATCGGAAATTGATTCAGGCTGATTGACCCAGTAGATGGTGAATCCCAATGAGGAAATGTGAAGCGGGATGGCCTAAATACTACGTATGCGTTCTGCTCTGCAATACGGATAACTTACTGCCAGAGTGTCGGGTTTAGTGTGCTCTCGTCGGTTAAAGGATCCTTATTATTGTGCGCCGTCCCGATTTCACAAAAGAGCGTTCTGATATCAAAATGAAGAAGAAATGACGCGGATATCAGAAAATCTTCATCCCAAAGGGGATAGTAGCCCGGAAAATGGAGGTATCCTATCCTCAGGTACTTCGGCTTCTACGCTACACCTTCCAGAGGCTCCTGTTTCAGACAAAAAAATCAATAGCATCCAGGATGTTCAGACATCTTCATCTACTACACACTCTACAACAGACCTTCCAGAGGTCCTAAGTACTAATGAAAAGATCGATAGCGTCCCCGATGGCGGGCTTCCAGCATGGCTAGTAGTCCTAGGCGCTTGGTGTGGACTGTTTTGTAGTTTAGGATGGCTCAATAGTAAGTCGATACCAATTCCACCATTCTTAGTTGTCTATGGATTAAACTTACTGTACAGGTATCGGCATATTCCAGAGTTACTATGAGACAACGCTTCTCCGTCAGTACTCTGCGAGTGCGATCTCTTGGATTCCCTCCTTTGAAATCTTTTTTACATTTGTGATGGTATGTGTGGACAATATACTTTGCCGCATTCGGAATTTGATATCAGCTTGTCCTAATCATAGACTAACAACTGAATATTTATATAGAGTCCAATTATCGGTCAACTTTATGACAGATTTGGTCCACGGTTTGTTATTCTTGGTGGCTCATTCCTACATGTCTTCGGCCTGATGATGGCCTCCCTCTCCACCAGTTACTATCAGTTGCTCCTATCGCAAGGAGTCTGCAGTGCACTGGGAATATGCGCCATCTTCCAGCCATGTATGACATGCATCCCAAGCTGGTTTCAACGAAGAAGGGGCATAGCATACGGCATTGTTTCAAGCGGAACTAGCCTCGGCGGAGTCATTTTCCCAATAATGGTCAGTCGACTGATAAAGATAGTCGGTTATGGTTGGTCGATGCGTATTTCTGCCTTTTTGATCCTCTTCCTCCTTGTCATTGTCAATCTGACAGTGAAAACACGCCTTCCACCATCACCACAAACACAGAAGATGAGCAAGACAACACTTTTACAGCCACTCAAAGAAACTTCTATGATCAATGTTGTCTTGGGGTTTTTCTTTTTGACATTTGGCGTGTTCGTACCAATCAATTTTCTTGTCGTCCAAGCCACCAAGGTCGGGATGAGTAGCAACTTATCACAATATCTAGCTCCTATACTAAATGCTGCAAGGTGAGCCTGACACGAATCACCCAGCCTTTCACCTTGAACAGCGTTTGACTAATGGACATACTCCGTAGTCTATTTGGCCGTTTATTGGCTGGTGCCCTCTCTGACAGAGTCGGTACGTATAATGTCTTAATTATCGCCTGCTACCTCGCCGGGATCTTCTGCCTAGCTCTCTGGATCCCGGCAGCCAATACCGCTGCCGTTATGGCGTTTACCATTCTCTTCGGAATGACCTCAGGTGCTTATATTGCCCTGTCGGCGGCGTTGGTGGTGCGTGTATCTCCGGTTAGAGAAATCGGGTACAGAACCGGTCTTCTGTTCTTTATTGGGGCCTTTAGTGGACTAACGGCAAGTCCAATTGCTGGTGCAATCCTCCAACGCGAGGATGGTTCATATACAGGCATGCAAATTTTCAGCGGTGCTACGCTTTTAGCAGGCAGTAGTTTCATCTTGGTGGTGCGAATTTACAAGACTGGTCTGGTTCTGAGAGCTAGGTTTTGACTTCATTTCATTTTATCTTATTCCATTTGCGAATGTTGTTGTTCCTGTCTATTAGGAGATTGAGCCTTTGACAGAACCAATCTTGGATAGGCTCTTCCGCTGCATATTCTGGTGTTATAGATAGATGCTTTGATAGTTGTTTCCGGGTGATAAAGCTATGCGGTACTGTGCCAATATGTTTATCCGAGAGTTCGCATATTTGTGCACGTTATTAGTTGTAAGCAGGATAGTATAACAGTAAGTGAGGGGATCATAGATGTTATTTGCTGCTCAACATCCGCGTCAGTCCTCAAACTTAAGCAACATACTGATATCAAGCCATTTTAAACATTTTAGACTGATTACAATGACCCTTGAAATAGATATCGGTCAAGTAATATTATTCAGACAGTCGACAAAGTAAAGACGTAAACAGCTCTTGCGGATCACATCCTCCGTTGGCTTTGTTTGTTAAAGGGAAACATCAGAGATTAGAACTTGCAACCGTTGAGAGTGCGCGTAAGCAGCTGCGGAGGTAATTTGATGATTTATGATACTTTTTTTTCCTTCTCAACCAAGATAAGTTAGCTATATACAAGAATAGAGAGGTGATTCTTTTGATAGAATCAAACCGACCAATTCAGCAGATTATCGAAAAACCATATGAAATATGAGCTTTTTTGACAATTCCTCATAGAAGAGACATAGTCCATATAAAGTGCACAATCTTGGATGAATTGCTGGTCGTATCTGGAACCTGATTCTTTGGAAGGTTGACCATTCACGGAAAGTTTCATCCTCAGCAAGTTAAGTCTCGTAGCCAGCATCGTAATTCTCTGCAATGGTACTGAATTATCAAAATATTGCAGATACTGGGTCTCAACCTGCTTTCCCAGCATGTGAATTGCGTCGCACTTCTCTTGAGCTGACAATATTGGATATGAATTTTCGTGACAAAAGTCACTTGAAAACGTCAATTGTCGCGAGTAGAAAGCGACAGTGAAATTGCACAAAGTGAACGTCATTTCAGTGTTTTCAGGCCTGTCTACTGGTGGCCTGCTCATATCTGGGTCGAGCTGGCTGTCGCTAACATTGGATGGCGTCCTTGTATTAAAAGAGCTGCCCAAAACACAGGGATCCGTGCTTTTATCTTGAGCAGTCAGAACGTCCAAGGTAAGGATATGCCACCAGAGCCGTCTACGCATTTCGGCTTCAAAAGGCGGAATGTCTGACTGATCGCCGTCGCGATTTATGTGCATCTTAATTGCTATTCCGATTGCCATGCCAATAAGGCCGTGGACGTTGGGCCCCTGAGGATCTTGGCGACCACATATCTAGGCATGCCACAGTTAGAAACATGTTCTGACTAGAGGTTAATTGTTCACATACCAAGTATAAAACTAATGCCTGTAGGACGTTCATATTTCTTGTATCCAGAACGTTAATCTCGGAGAAACATTCATCTATTTTGTTTCGACACCTTGCGTATATAAGCAACGGCTGTATGCTGTGTACGTGAACAGGTCAAACTAACCTCGTCAGCAGCACGGACTTACTATGTTGAAGGTCTGAGATGCATTCCATCGGTGACATGCTCACGATTGCGGCGTAAGCAACTGCATATGTCAAGCAAACTGTGTTCGGGTTTGCAGTATTAATGTCTTTGCATGCTTCCAAGAGTATCTTTTGTGTAGAAGGCACATGGATTAGCTTGAGTAAGGGGTCTACTCTCTCCAGATATGTCTGCCACATTGATACAAGAGTCATGGGAGTGAATATTCCATCGATCCCTTGCGCTGGTTCAATAGTAATTATTGGTTGCGTCGCTTGACTTGAACGTGCCCTTTCATGCGTGGCTACTGCTATAGCTTCAGACACTGGCCTGTTTGCATCCTGTAGGCCACGCGAAGGGCAATTCCTGTCCATCACGAGCTGTTTCATCTCGTTCATGTGTCGCTCAAGCACGCTTAAGCGCTCTTCAACACCGTCAACTCTCCGTTCCACATACTCAGTCTTGTCTGTGCCGGCTGTGCTTGGGGCTAGAGGTTGTGCTGGGTAGATGCATTGGATTTTGGTTTTGACACAGTATGAGCAAGGGTGAGAGCGGTTGCATCTAATCTTTCGCCGTCGACATTCCAAGCATGGTGCTCCAGGCATTATTCTTCGCGGACTAGAAGCCATACTATCTAGAAAATTTTTGTGCACGTTTGAGATGGTAAGCGGACAGAAGCGCGCGGGGAGGGAGGCCGCCCATTGGCTGGAGCGGACTTGATATTTGATAATAATTTTCAAATATCGATATTAACATAATGAGAAGCAGTTGTATGTGCAACCAACACAGCACGTAGGATGAGAACCTGATGAGGTTCATCATGAAGTTAGCTTAGAAACCCCGCCATTTGTCAACCACAAAGATCCGGCTCGGCGCTGGCCGCTCCAGCCAACCGGAGCTCAGTATTCCATTACAAATTCGAATGTTGTGATAGAGGATGGAGCTGTCGCAACCTCAAACCATACAGCCAACTGTGTCGTCGCTCTCATTAAATATAAAGCCTCATATATGTGTCACTTCATCAAGTGTCTCTTCAGCACCAGCAACATTGTTTGAATCTAAGATACGAAAGATAGACTTGTTCTTGATACTCCTTGGATCTACTCACCATGGCCTCTCTAAAGAATATCGCAGTCATTGGGGTATGTATTACCAACAATTTCCATAAGTTTACTTCAAGAATAACGGTGATCTAGGCTAGCGGAAGCGTTGGCAAGATCATTCTCGACGCTCTCATTAAGGCTCCGCAATTCAATGTCACCGTCCTATCCCGCGCATCTAGCGAAACTACTTTCCCAACTGGCGTGAGCGTTCGCAAGTCTGATTTTTCGGACGCTGACCTTGTATCTGCGCTGAAAGGTCAGGACGCGGTCATTTCTGTTGTGGGCGCGACTGCCTTTTCAGAGCAGAAGAAGTTCATTGATGCTGCTATTTCTGCCGGCGTGAAGAGATTTTTGCCATCCGAATATTCTGCGAATACTCTTAGTCCTGGTGTGCTACAACTTCTCCCACTTTTCAATCAGAAGAAGGAGATTCTAGAGTATTTGAAGACGAAGGAGAGTTCCGGTTTCTCGTGGACTGCGATTTACACTGCTTTGCTGTTCGATTGGGTACGTACATTTCAAATTCGATAAATAAAGGAAAAAGAGACTCATTAAAACATTAGGGTCTAGGAAACGGCTTTCTCGAATTTGACATCTCCGCACATACAGCCAAAATCTGGGACGATGGTAGCAAGGTCTTCACCTTGACCAATGCAGACCAACTCGGACGTGCTGTGGTATCTGTGTTAGAGCACCCAGAAAAAACAGCTAACAGGAATCTCTACGTTGCCTCGACTGAGACTTCGCAGAAGGAGATCCTTGCAGCCCTGGAAAAGGCCACTGGTTCCAAATTCACCGTAACCAATACTACGACTGAGACGGAACTCAGCGAAGCCGGTGAAAAGCTTAGTAAAGGAGACTTTAGTGGTGCTTTGATACTTGTACGAGCCACAAGCTTTGGTAGTACACCTGGCATTCGCGCAAACTATGCGAAGGACGAGGAGTTGGCGAATGATTTGTTGGGATTGAAGTTTGAAACCGTTGACGAAACTGTTGCGCGGGTTGTCAAAGGCTCATCATAAAAATAAGGAGATGTTTATTATTTGATTGTCATGTACATAAACCGGTGACATGAATTAAAGAATCCGCGGCACAGAAATGACACATCGATTTTCCCGAGGGCCAAGTAGGCATCTGCTCTTATATCATTAACCAAACTTCCTCCTTGGATGCGAAGAAGCCTTGACTCCTGAAAAGAAATAAGGTTCAACGTAGGCCGAACGGATTTAACGAAAGATAGCAATAAGATTTTCAATGCAGTTCTACTTGTAGTCTCTCATCCAGGGACTTTCAAATGCCGTATAAGGACTGTGGTGCATATAAGTTGATGTTTTCCGTATGCAGAATGCCTTCCAATCATCAGATTTTTACATTCAATCAGTGCCTCCGCTTTCGAACATGCTCCGTAACTCGCTTAGATTTCAGCATCCCAGGACGCCGAAGTAATGGCAAGAACTACTTATACGGCCTGTCCACGCTTCTGTTTTTTTCTGAAACTGTCTTGTGTTAGAGCCTCTGTTAGAATTTATCACGTTGAAAGTTACCTTTGCTATCAAGGACTACTACTTGTAACTATCGAATACACGATATCCTAAGTCAGTTCTTGCGGGGTCTATTTCTTATTGTCGGAATATCAATCTCATGATTCGGTGCTTCTGCACCGATCTGACACGACGTACGCGCACGTACGTGTACGTACAAAATGGGATTACTATTATCCCTAGCGCGTACGTGGCAACCCCTATATAGCTAGTTAGACACCCCGATCCCCCTTGTTTCTTGGGGATCAGTCATCAATATTAGGAATCTTTACCATATTGATCAGGCTCACCACGTAGGGCAGTCGGACCGCCCTTCTCCCAATCCTATGCTATTGTGATACGGGACCGGAGTAAACCGACACTTATGTTCAATACTTGTGTATATTCCACCATCGCTCATACTGGAAGGAAGTCGTACAAGACCAAGAACAAGCGGATCAAGGCCCTTTCAGACGTCCCAATGTTTCCATAGTCTTACAGTGAATCTTGCAAACGCTCCAAGGCTAAGGCTATGTACACTACTCCTAAAGCGGAAAATGCTACCTGTTGATTTCACCTGCACGGACCACCGAGCGTCAGATTATGTGATATTTCCACTAACCCTAACAACAAAATCGAGCTCAAAGAGCTCCGAAGACGAAGGAGTCATGGGCATTTATACGTGACTTCATATTCAAGGTTGGGATTGGCCGCCTTTATTTGCCAGTACTTCCATTTACTCTCAGAGGAAGAGGGCCATATTGAGATTCGAACCACTCTCGGCACCTTCATATTTTTCTTCAAGGTCTCAGCGCAACAATTCCATTCACACAGAATAAGGTCCCCAATCCGCATCGACTTGCAAGAGGAGACTTCAAGAGCACCCAGAGATTTGCCGAAAGAAAAATTCGGATGAGCCCTGACACATACCAACGCACATATGGCTTGGAGGGGGACGACGATGAGCGGTGGCTAGCAGACCCGATGAATCTCACAGTATCGACTCCTGGATTAAATCATTCATCATGCATTCGATTCGCCGCTCAAGCAGAGCTCAAGTTGCTAGAAACGAACCGTGAACTCTGAGGCCTTATCATGAGGGTTTTCATTCGCCATGTTAATGAAGAACTTCCAAACGAAATTCCTAGAGCAATCCAAAGACGTCAGATTTGTATACCCTGATACTGTTATGACGATCACAAAGTTTTATCGGATGATTTGAACGATGAAATCTCCGGACGAAAACACTAGAATCCGAATACCGAGTAACGTGATGGACGATCTTAGAGAGATGTTGCATAGTCTATGGAGAGAGTCAAGCATCAGATCCATCAGGATCAAAGATTATCTGAAGAAGCTTGTCCAGCGTTATGACTTACGTTATATCTGCTGCTTCACTAAAGCACTTCTCACTAGTGTGAACTGTTCTGCTTTTCTGACTCTCTGTGTTGCCAGCCCTCAATTGTGGCTAGAATTCCTTACAGGCCCGGAAGCTGAAGTTTTTGTTGAGTAGGCCCATCCTCTTCCTTAGAGATCACCGAATTCACCAATATATTGCCTCAAGAGATTACTACATGTAATTCAATGTTGTTTAGCATGCCTCAGTGCTTCAGTTGGTGCTAGCGCATCAACCCTCCAACAAATCATGGGATCGCCAATCCGATCATCTCATCCTGCAGTCCGACATACGTAACATGCTATTTTCTCAGTTGAAACTGGATCTCCTGTCTATTATCGGGCCAGATTCTCTCATCCATATGAAAAGTGTTAGGCCGCTGCCTCTGCCCATTCGGAAATTGAAAATCGTACGTTACCAGAGTCCACCCAAGGATGATTTTCATTAACATATTTGAACCTCTTCTCTAAGAATTGGAATGTATTCAGGTATCGTGCAGAGATCATAGAGCGCATGGGTCACTCCCATACTGCTAGATGCTATTGAGGCGAGACATAAAAAGAGTGTTTTGTGGGCTAACTCTGCGGGAAGTCGGTCTTGATTTGTTTGTGCATGGTCAACCATCCATTGAATAACATAAATGTGCTTAGAAGATGTCCGCTGTCGCTGTTCGACTACTGGCTTGATGAGGCGAGTGGCGGTTTCTAGGTGTCGTTTCACTGATTTCCGTGCATCGAGCCTCATGTAAGCAATTGGCCGGCAGAACCATGGTAATGGACGCAGCGCTCCAGAGATGGTGAATGCATCGATTGTGTACCTTAAACTGGTCTGGAGCCATTCGTTGTTTCGACACAAAGGCAATCCCACCAGTGCCCTATTGACCACTTTGGAGGTAACCCATGAACCATAGCGTGCGCATGGACGGAATAAAAGCCTAATACATATCTATAAGCGCCTTTTGATTATCACTTCGAAGTACCTGATTCACTACTATAAATACCTTTTTGATCTGAGGGCAACTCGGCAGCAAAGACATTCTCTGCTTCTTTCCTGAGATCGGGGACAAGTAGACCTATAAATGACCGTTTACAGTTTCTCTAGGATATAGAAGCTATAGAGCCAAATAAGAGTGGGACAAACAGAGATTTTGAGTGAGCTGCACCCGCACTACATCGGTATGCAAGCTGCTATGTTTCACCACATCCAGGGTATTCCACCAGGCCAAGTGCCTTTCGCACTGTGCGTCGACAGTTGACAGTATATCCCTTGGTACAGATCGAAGCTCGTCCAGATACTTGGCTGACAGGATCAAGCGTTCCATGTCTGCAGTTTGAACCTTGTACATGCCATCTTTGTACTAAAGTTGGTTTCAGGGTTAGGCGTAGGCAACCTGTGCTTGGAATTTTCTCATACCTTTGTATAGCCCTGTTCTACAAACCTTTTGCCATGGATGAGAAACTCGGCTCTTCCTTTGGCTCTTCCACCGAACGCATCAAGGGGGTTGGCCAATTCGAGGAGCATGCGACCTTCTATCTTCTCGAAATAACAGTGTGATGATAAGCGCAACAGCAATACCCATCAAGGCGAGCCCTGGTTGTGTGGAAAGTCCAACCGCCATTTTATGCTTTTTGATACCTACAGACCAAAGTTGGGATTATTTTACGAAACATCCCCGATCAGTATTTGCCGGGTACAGCATGTTACCTTAAGTACAGCTAGTACTTGTTGCATGCAATGCATAGGGGCCGGTCACTGACTATGTCCCGGCATATATAGTGATTTGACGCATGCGTGCGACACAGCAGGAATCCATCACTTAATTAACAAATTAAGTAACAGCATAGCTCTGGTATTATTGAGGAGTGTTACTAGTCCATGGGCTTTTTGCTGGCCTTGCTGACTGGAGTGTCTTCTCTTTGTTTCCTATTTCGTCTGTTTTAGGTGTCCCGACCAGTGTGACTTTTCTTTGTTTCCTACTTTCCGTATATTCTACCGTTGCTTCTTGTTTGCTCCCCACAGTACCAGCACGCATCACATCACAAATAATTATCCTGAAGAAGCTCACAATTCGAAGTTCTGGAGTTGATCTAAACTCTTCTACTATGTCCAAACTCGCCCCCCCAGGAACTCCTGGCCGAGCTCGAGGCCTTCTCAAACAGCACCTCCTCTCTGCCTGAAACCGACCCCCAGCTGGTTTCCAAATTATCCAACGCTGCGAGAAAGCTCACATTCTCCCTCGAGAAGCCTTCAGATGTTGTAGCGCGTGTGTTTCTGTCTCAGGTGTGTCTGTTACCCTGTCCAGGATGTTAGCAGGCTCCAGAATAACAAAATAAATAGCCAGTTGAGCTGGCGACGATCCGCATCGCATGTCGTCTTCAGCTATTCAATATTCTGAAGACGAGCAACCAACCTAAGTCCTTCAAGGAACTTGCACTTGCGACTAATGCGAATGAAGTGCTTCTCGGTATATAATTACCTTGCATTCCCTGAAAAGTTATATGACCCTAACATCGTTCTTAGGCCGTGTTCTACGCTCCTCAGCAGCCTTTGGTATCATTTCTGAGGTCGGAGATGATGAGTACGCTTTTAATTCATCTTTTGAGCTTTTTGCAAATGTTGCTTTTGCGGATGGTCTTGACCACTGGTAAATGCAATCTTGAATCCGTATCACTTAGGAGAGGAGAAGAAACTAATGTGAAACGCATCAAGTGCTGCCTTCCTGGGCCCTTCTTACGATGCGCTCCCCAATTTTCTGTCTTTGATACAATTTGCGAACCCCACGAATCCGACAGATACTGCAGTCCAGCGGGCATTCGACGCCAAAGGCCAGGGCCTCCTAGATATTCTAATGGCCCACCCAGATAACGCTCGTGGCTTTGGTATTTTGATGAATACATGGGGAGAAGGAAACTCCCTGATTCAGGACCTATATCCTATCAGGGAGAGTCTTGTTGCCGGCTTTGATTCAGAGTCTGTCATGTTTGTAGACGTTGGTGGCGGTTATGGCCAGAAAGCCATCGTCCTCAAGCGTGCTATTCCAGATCTCCCTGGCCAGGTCGTCGTGCAGGATCTCCCGGGAACTATTGAGCACGCGCCCAAAGCCGCTGGCATCGAATATCAGGCTCACGATTTCTTTACGGACCAGCCGGTGAAGAGCGCACGCGCATACTATATCCGGCAGTGTTTGCACAATTGTCCTACGGATAAATGCGTGACTATTCTCTCTAATCTTGCTGCAACAATGAAGCAAGGTTACTCCAAGCTTTTTGTTCATGAATTGATTGTACCACGGCGTCAAGCCGGAATGTGGATGGTTACTCAAGATTTTAACATGATGGCTCTATGTGGCACACAAGAGAGAACTGAGGAACAGTGGCGCGATCTCCTGGCTGAGGCTGGTCCGAAGGTTGCCGGTGTCTATTACCCTGAAGATGGCGTGTCTGAAGGGGTTAATGAAGCAGAGCTATGATGCAATATATGGATTATCGAGAAATCAGATCTATTTACCAGGACTTCCAAGGCTGCTCTCTTTGTCTGATATTTGGTCTTTTGAAGCGGATATAAGCATCACCAGCCCTGCTTTGGTATATCTCGCGCGCAGCCAAGGGCTAGACAGCGGCGACTGCACTAGCCCAAACCATATCCGCGGCTGGATGCTAATGACCACAATCTTCTTCTAACATATCTATCTCGGTGTCCGGTACGCCGTGGAGAAGACAATGGTCAAAATCGAAATGCCGAGTATTGCGCACGAACGGATACAGAAGATTTTGATGCGGAAGGAGTTTATTGCAGAGATTCCGGAGGAGCCTATTCCTTCCTCTTCTTCACTGGAGCCAAATCAGGAGCTCAAAGGGGGTGATGAGATTACTCGAGCGACGCTGGAAGAAGACGCCCGCGCACGAATGTTGCATGATGCAAGGCCGTCGGATCCATTCTGGGAGAGACAGAAGAGTTGGAAGGAAGCGCTGCAGATTGGGGAGAGGAGGATTGAGGCGTATCAGAGTGTGGAGGGGAAGAAGCATGACTAATTTCATTACTCTGCATCTTCAGATCGGGTTGTAGTTGTTGATGTTGGGGCTGGTATGATTATTCTTCCCTTTGGGGGTGGTGTTTTGTTTATACTTAGTACATACACGTATTAATACATATCTTTACTTCGAACCTTCAGTCGTTTGTCAATATCATAGCGAGCTTCTTTTATACTAGATGTACGTAGCATCCATAGACATGTCCATACCCATACCCATATCACCATCTAAATCCCCCCACTCATCATACGAAACATCAATTTGCGTAGTACTAGGCTGTAGGGAAGAGCCTGTGTTTTGGAGGTAGTGATCTAGCAGGGCCTAAACCCAAAACAACACCATAAGTTAGGCTAGAGTCAGCTTAGAAAAAGAGGAGAGTTTGGGGGGATAAAGGGAAGAGGGAAGGGGGGAAGGGGACGAACCCAGTCCAGATCCTCCGACCCGGTTATCATATCTGTCATTGTGTCTGCAAAGGGGAGGTTGAGGGGATGTATCTCCATTTCTGTTTCTGTTTCTGTTTCTCGATGGGGGTGTGGGCCTGGGGTTGGCATCGACATAGTTGTTGTGCTGTTATTGGTGGATAGGTTTGTGACGTCTCCAGAAGTGAAGTAATGTTGCTTTTGATGACTGGCGGTACTGGCGGTTGTAGGTTCTCGTCTGTTGTCCGAAGAGAATGAGTTATTCTCCTGCACCTTATCAATCATCAACTGCAGCGTCAATGCCGCCGTACGCGCTTCGTTCGAGTATGCGCTTTTCGACGCCCAGATGCGTTGCGAGTTTAACAAAGCATCTAGTAATCTCGCGAATTGCGGCGATGTCTGCCCATGGCCTGTCTTTCCTGGCGAAAGCGTTGGAGAAGAGCGCATGAGCACCGACAATTCAAGACAAATCACCATCGAAGCTAACAAAAAATCATGCGCCGTCAGCGACGAGACCATCCATCTATCCTCGTACAACCGTCCATGCGGTGCTGACGTAGCGGCATGCAACTCCGTCTGCCGCGCCAGAACTTCAAGAGCAGCATTAATACACGCTCTCCTGCTAAACTCGCGCTGCGGATCATGGCGTTCCGTGTTCAAGTACCGTCTATGCAGCACAATAACGCTCTTGAGATACAACAACTCGATCGTGGAGCGACTAATAATCAGACCCGACGATACGGTGAAGGATTGGTTGATAGGTCTCCATTTGAGCGTTTCGGGGATTTGGGCGTATGTTTCGCGCAGTTTCGCGTCAAGGTCTATTGTTACAGGGTATGAGGGCGGACTCGTCGTTGAGGATGAGGAGGAGTGGGTGTGAATGAGCACTTTGTGGAACATGTTCACCACGCCGCCCTTGGCGATGGTGTATAGGATTGGTGTGTAATCTGAGTTTGGCCGGGAGGGAGGGAGTGTCGCCATGGTGGGCCAGATATCCTCGTCGTTTAGATTGCGGGGGGGCTCGGTGTCCCAGAACTCCGGGGGTATGACGCTCGGCATGCCCATTTGAAATGACATTAAAGTATCGAGTTGGAGAATGGCGTACCATCGTCTTCGTCGCATTTCGCCTTCAAACGGCGAAATCTTGTTGTTTTCAGTTTGGCTGTTCTGGGGATCGCAGTGATATCCCATTCGCATCGCTAACTGGATTATGGTGCCCATCAAGAACCAGCCATCGAAACTAGAGTCGGGTTTGCCGATATACGTGCCTAGGAGGTATATAACCAGAGTTTCGAGGGCATAGGAATTGGCGTTTTTGTATTTGCCCATTATCAGGCACTGGACTGTTTTTGAGCGGAGAGGTTTGACGGGGAGTGGTGGTGGGTGGTTGTTGGTTTCTGCTGCCCCTGTTAGGTTCATGGCCTGCTGGACGGCCGCTACGCGGGCGAGGATGGAGAAGAGGAGGCCGACCCAGAGGGGTGGTGCTTTGGTTGGGTCGTGCCAGAATTTTTCGTACTGCGTTGTTAGTCGCAATGTTCTCTCGAAAGAGTTTAAGGCATACCTCGTTTTGGAATTTAATAGTATGGACAATCGCTAAAAGCCAGTTAGCACCATCCTTGATAAACTAGCTGAGGAAGGCGTACGCAGAGCAATCGGCGAAGTGAAATACTGCGACAAAAGCGTATCACAGATCGGCCTCGGCGGCAAGGAATCGATAATCTCCTGAAACGTAGGTAATGGCTGCGTGGCGCCCAAGACCAAGTCAATCTCCTCCTCCTCTTGCGCCTCCTCATTGATCTCTATACTGTCCTTGGGAGAAGTCATTATACCCGACTGCGCAAGTTGTTCACGGACTTCTTTGATATCATCCAGAATCGATAGCCAGTGGGCATTTTCTATATGACCTCTTGCCTTCCGTGGAGCTGACGGTTCTATTCTAGCCGCAATCCCATTGTTGCGTGGCATATATCTTTCTTCATGAATACTCTCATAGACAATACCTGCTCCCCGCCGCTCCCTCTCAATAACCCGCTCATCCCCTTCAGCACTGCCCACAAGCTCTGAAACCAACTTCTCAACTCTTCTCAGCCGCTCACCTACATTACTATTCCTGCGCTTGCCGGGGTTGCGGATGGCGTTGCTTGCGTATTTGCAACTCGCTTTCTCGCCGCGTTTGATGCAGTTTTCGCAGGGGAGTTCGCGGTTACATTTTGCTCTATACTAGTCAGCACGAAATAATATTTAAAAGAGTAGGAGGGGGAGAGTAGGAGGGTTACTTTCGTATACGGCATTGCTCGCAGGATGTTGGTCGGCGGTTGCGTTTACTGTCTCTGTATACGATTTGTATGTCTTTGGAGTTCATGTTGATGATTTGCATGAAGTCAGTATAGACTATTCATCTGGAGCAGTCAATAGTTTTCTCCCAAAAAGAGACAGAGAATAAATCCGTTTATATTTTCGTCTACATCCACGCCTGAAGAAGCGCAAGTAAGATGGATGTTTGGACTTGAACCACTCAGATTCAGGCATCCACAAGTGGGGCCCTGACCAGATAATTCTATTGGAACCGTTTTCGTACTAGACAGATGATGGCAATCGAGTATTCTTGATGCATACTCCGGTTGACCCTGGTGATTTCCCCAGTAAATTTTTTATTTTACTGTCATACAGGAATCTGGTAATAGCATCGTACTTTTCCGAGCCAATAACTACCTTGCTTGATATGCTTAATAAGAGAAAGGCTATACTCATTAAAGTAGGCGCCTCGTACTATAGTACGATACAAGGCACTACATGTCTTGTATTTATGTCAGGATAAAAACGTACTAGGGAAATCACCAGGGTCAACCGGAGTATGCATCAAGAAACGTTGATTTGTAATGCTCAACTAGGCCATGATACGAACTAATCCGTATCTAGCGATGCCAAGAATTAGTTCCAACAAATTCCGCAGCGGAGATATTATCCCCGTAGCCCTAATTATAATCCCAGCCGGATTTATTATGCCTTGAGATCTAAGAGTTATTTGACTCGATGAAGGGACTATTGATTTATGATTGTTGGGGATGGAGATGGCATAATTCCGTGTAAAGCCAGTCGTACGCTCCAATAATATATCATGAGACATCTTGGAGAATAGTATGGAGTAGATATATAAAAGGGCCAGAGGACGAGTGGTTAGTGGTTCCAATTCTACAATCTTTCTTACTGTAAATTCGATATCCTCACAAGATCAAATCGAAAAACATACCTACCTAATCTATTCAGAATGGCAGCCCAGACCGCCCTCACAACCATCTTCTCGAAGTTCTTCGTCTCCCTCCCAATCCCGAAAACCAATCTCAATGGCCAAACATACATCGTAACCGGCTCCAACACCGGTCTCGGTTTCGAGTCCAGTCGACACATCAACAAACTGGGAGCCGAAAAACTAATCATGGCAGTCCGCAGTATTCCGAAAGGCGAGGCTGCTCGAGCAGAGATACTGCAATCAACCGGCCGCGAGGAAAGTTCCATTGAAGTATGGGAGTTGGATATGGGCAATCATGGATCCATCAAGAATTTCGCTGCTCGTGTCTCGACTACCCTGTCACGTGTGGACGGTGTACTAGCCAATGCGGGCATTATGGTTGACAAGTTCAGAGTCGTAGAAGGCGATGAAAGTATCCTTGCCATTAACGTAGTCGGCGTCTTCTTGCTATTCGCACTTTTGATCCCCCAATTGCGCGACTCTGCAGATAAATTCAAGATTGCGCCGCGATTCACAATCCCGGACTCGGCGTTGCACTACCTGGCTTCATTGAAGGAAGTGGAAGACAAGAACGGACGGGGCATTTTCAATACCCTGAATGACCCTAAGACAGCCAATATGGCAGACCGATATCCCCTCTCCAAGTTGCTGGTTATCTATGCCTGCCGTGAACTAGCAGACAAAATCAATGGATCTGCTAAGAATTCGTCGACGGCGATTGTCATCAACACACCTAATCCGAGTTTCTGCAAATCGGCGCTTCAGCTTGGTACCGAGCTAGGTCAGACTACGGGGGCAAAAGTGCTTCAGAAGGTGTTGGCGAGGACCGCGGAGGAAGGGAGTCGGACTTTGGTGCATGCAGTGACTTCAGGGCCAGAGACGAATGGGCAGTATTTGACGAATTGTCATGTTCAGACGTGAGTTCTCCAAGGTCGTTCTTTTGTATAAATAATTCATCACTAACTGGATTAGTCCATCGTCTTTGGTGACCAGTGCAAAGGGAGCACGGATACAGAAGCAGTTTTTTGGCGAGTTGGTCGATAGGTTGATCAGCATCGCGCCAGAGGTTTCTCCGTATCTCAAGTGAGATGTCTGGCTCGTGCCGTTCTCTCGTTCTTTGATTCGTTTATTGCAGTCATTTGCTATTTTCATACGTCAATATATAATATATTCGCTGCTACAATAGTTACAATAATATTTGTTGTTCTATGGATGCATGCCCAGACATATGACGTCAACCACTTGAGCTTCCCCTTCCGCTCATTTATCTTCTAGAAGGATCAATCTATATTTCCTGACTTCCACAGGAATGACAGGATAGGAAGGAGAATAATAAATATCTCATTTCACTGATCGTGATGCTTTGATATCGTTCCTTCCCCCGCATATTCATCATGTTTCTGTTACTCATCTTTGAAGCGTGCATTACATATTTTCCCACGTTTATCAGGAGAAAAGTGTGGGTTGGGACCGCGTGGCATGGGGGATAAGATCCAGACTTCGGACGGCTTCCGGTCGTTGCCGTCTGATTTCGAGTTTTTCTTACGGAGGACTCAACATTCAGTATTCAGCGTGCCTGGATTCAGGTTCAGTATTTCGATCACTACGTAGTCAAATTGCTAAACAGCCTAAACCAAGGTTCGCTGTCAGAGTTGAATTCTGTCAATTTAGCCGAAGTCGAGAGCAGGACTAAAAATCACTACGTACTACTCGTGCTCAAGAGCAAGCCGACGAGGGTACAAGTAACTATGCAAAATAACATATGATGCCCGCATGGATTGCTCAATTCGTATACTATTCTTGCTAGCACTATGGCCGCTGCGCTAGCCGCAACCTCTTCGTAGAGCTAGCCTGCTGGCTTAATGCAGCGCATCGAGTCTCGACTGACGGACGGACACATTTTCGACACGCTGCAATCCAATTCCTACTTACATATCGGCGCCCTCTGATTTGTCGAGTCACAAGGGCCACAGGGTCGCATTACATACTGTAGTGATGCGTGCAGCTACACTAGCGCGCCACAACAATAGCAGCCGCATCGGTGATCATTAGCCTGCGACGGCGTCAGTCTGACTGACACCCAACCCAACAGATCAGAGCTGAAAGTGCACTGTGCGTTGTCTCAGATCCGCCTGGTTCTTGATAAGGATTCGCACCTCGTATTCTATGCAATCAAATTGGATCGGCCAATCGCGGCTTCGCGTTGGGTTCGTATTCTCAGATGATTTAAAGTGCCCAGAGGTTGCAAAGGCTTGCAAGGTGCAACATAAGGTGCAATTGTTGAGCTTTATGGTGAGTGCAAGCTGCCAAGCTGGATAGCGTTGGAAGAGCCCCTGAATTCGGTCCACAGCGGACGGCCGGTTGGGGCTAAAATCCAACCGTCCGGAGGACGTTGAGGGTTGTTATATGCCAAGGCTTGTGGCCTGAGGCTCTGGATGACCGTCGCTCTTGCCTCCAGACAACTCCATCCTCAATTCAGGATGTAAAGTCTTCTCCATCATGTCAAGACATGTTACTAGCTGATCGTCAAGTGATCTGTCATTGCATGCCAGAGCATCGCCTCCCCCCGATGCTTTACGGATCTATTTTCATACCAGTTGGTTTTTTCTAGTATGGCTGGATGGCTGAAAAGCACGTTCACTAGATAGTACCCATTATCGGAACTAGTTGTGTGTGACAATGGTTGGTCAAAACCTGATATTGAGGCTATCTCGCTAACTAGGTGCACCGGGTCTACAAGCAATATCAAGCATGAGGAAAGAAAAAGGAAGAAATCAAGCACTCTCGCTAAAGGGCACCTGTATATGTGCGCTCCCTTTGTTCTCCTATTTCCTAATACGGCACTGCCAAGAGGATTCTCGATGAAGCTTTCACCGCTCGGCAGAACTCTATCGCTTCCTTTGCCGGGTTGCTATGCGTACAGCTGTCACATTGTGTTGGCATTGGGTGTGACAGTGGTCAAAACCTGATATTGAGACTATCTCACTAACTAGGTGCACCGGGTCTACAGGCAATATCAAGCATGTAGAAGGAAAGAAGAAGAAGTCAAAATCTGCCTTGCTGAGAGGCTCTTTGTATGCTCTCTGTGCGAGGCCCCTTTCCCAATACAGTACCGCCAGGAGGGCAGATCCCGATATGGTGATTGCTAGGGTTGTAGCCCTATCTCGGTATAGCTTCATGACGGGAAGCTCCGTCATATAGCCAACCATTCCGCCAACCATTCCACCTCCTAGTCAAGAGCCCAAATGGCTGTGAGCTGTCACATAAGTTCATGACAATCCTTGTCTTTCAATAGTTTCCAAAACCTTTATTTTCATTGCGTTTGTGTTTTAAATGATATGTAAGCGATACTGCATTACCTAAACAATTCCTATTGACAATTAAACAACAAAACATGGGGAGCGCAGCTAAAAGGTGAATTTTTAGACACATATTGTAAGCATATAAAGGAAGTCTGACTAGAAGAGCACAGAATTTCATAAAGCACTTGCGAATCCCTCCAACAATGCAACCAGCTCCTTTGGCTTCTCCAATGGAATCCAATGACTACATTCACAATTTTCAATACGTCTATTAGATAGATATTTCTCTGCTGCTGGGATCTGAAACTCTGGGCGACTGCCATGGTCAAATGTGGCTGTTACCACGAGCGCAGGGATATTGAGGTTCTTGCTCTCATCAGTAGCAAACTCAGCGGTAAGCAACTTGTCGATGCCACGAATAAATGACTTATACCTTCAAGCAATATGTCAGGAAAGTCTTGTATCACGCAAATTTGTTAAGGTTCCTTACCAGTTCAATGGTCCTGTATATCCCCCGTTCTTGAAAATCTCCACGTGCGTAGCAACTTCCTCTCCACTCATCCATGTTGGAGGAGGGGAAACTTTACCACTACTGACCCATTCCTTCGCTGCTCCTTCTGTACCCATATGAGCTTTCCAGTCCTCGGGTGTTGTGGAGTACAGCATCGATGTTACCGAAGCTGGGTTTGAGTCACAGATAGCCGCAGCACCATCCTCATTGAAGAATTCCATATACGCGAAAGCAGGGTATCCGATGTATGCTTTCACCATGGTATTCACGGATTGGAGATCAAAAGATGCTGGAGGATTGTAACCAACAGCCGTGAATACCAGACCAGAGAAACGGTTTGGGTAAAGTAGGGCAGCAGTTGAAAGAAGTGTAGAGCCCCTTCTCGAAATACAGATTAGCCATTGAAACGGATTACTAGTTGAGACAGAGAGGTCCTGGAGACTTACCAATCATGACCTACACCGATAACCTGTTCCAGACCCTTGCCAACGACAAGCTCAACTAAATGATCTGCCATTCGTTTGAATGAGTACGCCTCTAGATCTGCCGGCTTATCAGAGTCTCCATATCCGAGCAAGTCCGGCACGAGAACACCGTATCCAAGTTTTTTGAGTAACGGAACTACATGACGCCAGTCGTAACTTGTACTTGGAAAGCCGTGCAGAAGTAGAAAGGTAGGCCTGTTCGTGTCGGCTGGGGGGATGTGAATATAGGCGTATTTTGTACCATCTCGGACAGTGGTTATTTTGCTGATCTCAGGGAATAGTTGAAGTGCCATGTTTCTAACTACTATGGCTTTATTATAGATTAAATAATATTCGCAATGAGGAGACTAGCAATAGCTATTTAATTCTCATGGATACGTACTTCTAGTTTATCTAGGCGTGTAGAAAGTCTCCGGGATTCCACCAAAAGTCTCCGGCCAACAGTTCGTCACTGAAAATGGAAATCCATTGGCCGTGAGCTCTCTCCCAATTTATAGACGTCAGTCTTCCAGAGAAATATTGATTTTATAGTGTTCATGTCATCTATTTTATAGGGCTAATCAGCTTGCACTATTGTCACAAATGTGCCCTCCACATCAATATTCTTATAGCCTTTGGGACCCAACCTTGATCACTCTGGATTGAGGTAGAAACCCCCTCCTCCAACCTGATTTAAAAAAAGCCAGTCGCATAATGAAATTCACTACCATCTACTCCTTCCACCTAACACTCGTAGATCAAAGCCGCAACCTTGTTAGAAATACCTACCTGAATATCCGCAGAGGCATTTTGAGAAATTAGACCTAGCATTCTCCAAATAGCATGTTTCACTCCCATGTTTCGAAAGATCTCAACCTGTCCTTGTTAAGACATGGAGCACTTAGCACGTCGTATTCAAGACCGTATTTGCCAATCATCTCTAGCTGGCATGGACGAAGATCCAGTTCCATGATCCGCAATGCTTCGTACATATTCTTGAACTCTTCGGATTCGTGCTTCAAGGTGTCCGGTTTAGATGTCAAACCATCGTTTTTAAAGGGATGACATACATCCACACCCCCCGAGAATGCAGAAACAACCCCAAGAATCAAGACACCCCCCCCCCCTAACCGGATAAAGCTAGATTATAGGACTTAGCTAATCAAAGGGTGTACATTCATAAAGCCTTTTGCATACAAAAATAAATACTCCAAGTAATACAAGTAGCCGTGGCGTAGACGCTAGCTGTTGTGAATACGTTTTGTAACTGCAGATTACCATATATAAGAGTTCTAGCTAATAAGGATATTGGAAAATGTGGTGTAGAAAAGCGAGTAGATTCATATGAGGGCTTGTATGCTGAGTTACTCACGAATTGGCCCGTCAACTGGCATGTACGCTGGCGCTCACTGGCTCATCAACTGTCTTATAAGGAAGAAACTCCTGCACGGGCTAGATCGATCCTATGAAAATACGCGCTCCGATTGGTTAAATCCTGTAATCTAGCTTCATCCAGTTAAGGGGGTGTGTCTTGATTCTTGGGGGGGGGGGGGGGGGGGGTGT
>LHCL01000099.1:49194-92643 GCA_001305275.1 Talaromyces verruculosus
CCCTTTTTAAATAGCAGGTCATTAATTTTCAAGGTACGTCGTAGTTTGTTTAAGAAGTGGATCTCTGCCGGCGCGTCTTGCATACAAATGTTGTTTGAAGGAATACTAGATTGCAAAGGAGAGGAACGTGTACCATGTCATGTTGAGTATCCAGTGAAGCTATCAATGATGTTTTATTTGTACATAAGGAATATGCCTAACTATACGGTACGATACCTGAGAAAGTTACTTCGTGAATTTGAAATAAGTGTGATTCAAGTCTGCAGATGAAGCCACTGCACTGTGCTTGCTTATCATATCCACGGATGAAGTGACTGTAATACCATTTCCTTCGAACAGCTCTTCCTCGGAATCATTCTCCCACGGCTCCTTTCGCACTCTTGATCCATTTCCAACAACGAACGCCATGCGAGAATGACCTGACCGTTTAGCACGTGTGTTGTATGGTAGGTTGACGAGCTTGTTCGACTTTTGTTTCGGGTAAAAAGATGATGGACCCTGGTCGCCCGTCGAACTGAAGGGATTCTTGCCGAAGTATTTGACCCAAATTGCTTTCATTGAGGCAGCGTTTGATGCCATGATGGCAACGTCGAGTTCAATCGCGGAGACAATGATCATCTTTCCTAGTGTCCAGGTAAAGTCTGGGCTGGCCTCGAATTGGTGAAGAACAATAATTCGGAGAAACGATACAAGGGGCGACATGCCACCAAGGGTGATGACAGCGATTAGGGTTACGCGACGACGAAGGCTGGCTTGCATGTGCCAGAGGGGTTGTATAGGTAGGACTAGAATGAGCAGGTCGCCGAAGATATACCAGTAGACTTGCGTTAGTTGTGCCGCCTCTGTATACACGCCTAGGCTCACTCACTAAAGCCACAACGACGTAGTACGTGATCTTTGTATAGCTCAATGCAAATAACGGCACTCTCAAGGCATTGCCGAATAGCAACCTGGGATGGTTTTTGACACAGAGGACTGGGCGCAAAGTGAGCATCATCACTTCATGGTATCTAATCTCGCAAATTGTTACAAGATGACTAGCTGGGTGACTGTCCGCGTGTTGTGGGATTTCTTCTCTCCATTGTTTCAACCGTCTGACCATGTCTCGCTGCCACTGAGGATAATCCGTAGTAGCTGACTTGGTGTGGGGTGGATATACTCTTTCGATGCAGTATAGGACCATTTTGATTTTAGAGGCAAGTTTTGTCGATTTGAAAAGGTGGATTGCGCTTGACATATTCGTCAATGGTTCATGGGAAAGATGGGGTCTAAGGCGAGGTGCCTTCAAATTCTCGTCACCAATATCAAGCGGTCACAGCAGAAATCAGCTACTGCTGCAATGTTGTCTTCAAATGGGATGCCAACTTGCTCTTAAATGACATGTGTCATCCGTCAAACCCACGGGTCTCCCCTTCAGAGTGCCTAGCAAGCGATCCATGCAATAAACAGTCCAAAAAATCCTTGTTCACATCTCCGCTTCAAAGGGCGAAGAGAATTTCGTCCCTCGCATGTTCTGAAATATGGCTAATTCTAAGACAAAAGAAAGACAGTGAAAATGCGAGGACCACAGGCATAAGCCCGACGATTTATTGTACAAGGTGTACATCTGGAGCAGTAAGAGACCTCGTATACTCGATATGGATATCTCACGAAAGATAGGATCCATGATAAGCACCGCATAGGCAGTTTTCTTCGGCGTAAAGAGTCACTTTTGCGCGATGTGACAGAATCGTGGCTCCTACTGCCATCACCATAAGCACTTCAAACTTATCCTCCGACTTGATCGCATCACGATCGTGATAAAGTCTCGTGACATTGTCAAACATTTTGGTTCGTGTGGAAATGGATACTGTAATGAACAGTCTCAAAGTATTCCTTGGCCAGTAGTCGAGCGTGGCTCTCACTCGAATGTAATCCGCGGGGTGTCACCTCCAATTGTTCCATAGGGAAGCTGTAACTGTCATTAATAGCAGGGTAACTGTTGATACCATTGCTCTGAATCTGCTTTCCAAGGTTGGCAAGAATGTATTCCGTAAAGAACCATCCGCTAGCCGGTCCGATGTATCTGATATCAGTGCCCGTTGCGATGGACAGGAATCCGAGTTGTTCACTGATTTCTTCAAACTGTGGACCATTGAAAGAACTATTCTTTTGTATCCATTTATTCCTTTGAGCATTTTCTTCAGGATCGATTGGTTGTGGCACGATTTTCCTCCTTGGCATCGATTCAGGGCCGTCATCCGGATCCATATCAGGAAGGTTCTGGCGGATTGATAGAATATAGCCACTTCACTCGAGACTCTAACTCCGATATATAGCTAGATGATATTTCTTTTTACATATTTAATTTATTGTGACTTAATGGAATCCATCACTCACATTTAGGGCAGTTCTCGCGATGCTCCTCCATAGATACACGATACTCCGGCCTTTTGACACGAACTGCAAGAAAGGAGTGGCCCATCGCACTGTTAAAAGGAATTACTAGTAACACGAATAGGATACAAAGAGGAGGTTCTTCTGGTCAATCACTTACTCGAATTTTACGTTTTTGACATCGCACACAGGCGGCACTAATCCTAGGTTGAGTCTTCGTTCGATCGCTCACGCCCGCCATCCTTGATTAACCGAAGTTGCCCTGCACTAGACTAGATTGTAAGGAAGTACACATGTCAAGATGAACGTTACGTGTATGTACAATGTGGAACTAACATCTGACAAACGATAAATCGGGTCTCTACCATCGTGCTTTGTGAGATGGCACCAATTCGTGGCAATAGATTGATTTGTAAACCATAAATCCACAGAAAAGACAGATAAATGTTTGAGATGATTGACTGAAAAAAGTTTTAGTTTCATTAGAATGGTAAAAGTAAACCAGCTGTTGTACCTAGGCCTCTGTGGTAAATGATTTTCTAAAACTGGCCTTACTCATTCTCCGGCCCTATGTACGTAGGGCTAACACAGTGTTGGAATCATCCACCATCAATCACTTTCTCGCCTGCTTTTAGACTGTTATGTAGAGTGTACCGTGGCCCTCATCAAATTAATAGGAAAAGCACTCTCTTAGTTATGTCAATGGTTTAGAATAATCGACCTCTTAGTATTTCGTAAAACCCGAATCTAGTGCTTTTATCTCTATACAGGGACTTGTATAACTATATAACCTGGGAAACTCTGAACTCCGCTATTTTGACTACCTTGTGGACTTCATGGTGCCTGGCCCCAATTCTTCTCCCATTTGATAATAAGCCAAAAACTTCTTGTTCCATGAGGCCAGTATTTGACCACTTATTTCCGGGTCTCCCCAAGTGGCCTTGGATTATTGAAAGGCATTACTTCACGCATTGTTTTTGATAGTACGATCTCCTTGCTATAAAATAAGCTTTAGTAACAGAATGAATATATGGTAGAACGATATGTGTATTTGGTCACAATCACTGTGCTACAAGAACAGCCCGGTGTCACACTTGCCCATCTCTCAAATGCCTTCATAATACCTTCACCATCCAAAGAGTACTTTGTTATCTGTGGTTTAATACCATGTTTGTCGCAAAAAGCCAACATGTTGCGCATGCCGACTCTGGAGGTGACGTGTGATTTTTGAATGCTTACGCCCTTGACGTTCAACCATAGAATAACGATTGGCGAGGGGTTCATACCAACCGTAAGAGTGTAGAAGGTATCGTTTATGCCCATGAGGCCCACAAGTCTGTGACCAAGTCAGCTTCATACTCCGATCATTGATTGTTCAGTGAGAAGTAGACGTACTAGTCATGGTTTTCCATTACCACACAACAATATGTGATTTAGCAGTGCAATTCCATCTGGAGTTGGCTCACCACTGCGCAAGACATGAAACTCCTTTGCGCCCAGCTTCAGAGCTTCCTCGCGTTTCAAATAACTGCCAGACAGAACGACAACGTCGAGACCCATCTTTGCTGCAATCTCTCTGGCGAGATGCCCCAGACCTCCCATACTCACCACACCAGTACGATCGGCGCTTTTAACATTTGGACTAGATAGGACCTCCCACACCGTGGCACCAGCGCACATGAGGGGTGCCGCATTCTCCGAGTCGATGCCATCCGGTATGTGTACCAAGGAGCTCTGGTCACATACTGCTCCGGAAGAGAAAGAGCCTGTATCAGTGGCACCGTAGCCGTACAATTGGACTTGAGACCAGTACTGGTCTCTAGCGATCAAGCACATGACACAATCACCGCAGCACTTTTTAACGTATCCGAACCCGAAGCGGTCGCCGGCTTTGGAGGCCACGTTGCTTCCGACTTGTTCGACGATGCCGATGCCTTCATGGCCGAGAGCAACTGGTGTATGGACGCAGTGCTCGTCCGCACCGCAGACGCCCGAGTGCGTGATCTTGACGAAGACGTCGGTAGGACCTAAGGTGCTGGTGAGGAAGTCTAGCATGGGCTTCTATCCGCGGAACCGCGGTAGACGTTGTATGTGACTTGAGCCATTTTCGAGATTTCAGTGCTGGTAAATGATATGTCTTGTTGAGTACAAAGAGAAAGTTTTGATGCTGCTGAATCCGTTCCCAGACGAGCAACTTGTCTTTCTATACCTGCGATGGGGACCGTAGACCCTGACACCTATCTCAGCACTATTGTGGGCGTCCATATCAATTCGCGTAACCCGTATGCTTATTTCTAATCATGGCGCTGATGAAGGATGATTAGTCCCTCCGACATCGTGAGAGGGAAGGTTTGGGCTTGACAGTGAGCCGGAACTTCCTCTTTTGTTAGGGCTAGGGTTAGAAACGGATCTTCCCGTCAAGCATCTTCGGATGTACATCGTTCCGTCTTGATTCTATAGCTTGGGTATTAGGACAAAGAGATAATAAGATTCCATTGCCTTCATCTGTGCCATTTTAATCTCATCGCACCGACCGAACGTGGTAACATTATAGAACGAATCATTGAGGCTATCATAGCTATAGCCATCGGATCCGGAGAGGTACTTCTGGGGCTAAACTACTATCTAGCTAAGAAAAACTGAAGGTTTGATGGAGATACCTGGTTATGAATGGTAATAACTTCGAGATCGATGGAAAGAGACTTTTCATTGTGTGGCCACAATGTCTCCCGGCCATCAGGATTCTGGCTCAATACCAGCAGTTTCCTTATTGGAATAAGAGTAAGGCATTAGGGTTCCTTAAAAGTAGTTCTTGGACGAAAGAGGCTTTGGTTCTACAAAGGTAATAGTAATGCGTGGAGGCTCTGTAGAATCCACTCTCTATTCGCGTATTTGGGCATTGAAACAATCTTCAGCATTAGGACTTCCCAGAAAGGCATCCCCGACTTGTCATGACGGCCCCCAAGAGCTAAACACGGAGACCTACCTAGCTCTTGGGGCCATTTTTTTCAGTGCTGACTACTGACTAGCTAGCTCAAAGTGCTATTCTCTGTTTTGTCAAGTAGTTAAAATGTGAAAATAGTCGAACCAACATTGACCGTCTTGCAGGTCTGAAACGGCGTCACTGAGAAAACCCAATCACTTGAAACGTTTTGTGTACATACACCATTCGATCCTTGAGGCTTGGTGCTAAGCCATTTCGATGACACTTTTTCGATCAGTTTAAGACTCCTATTTTTAAAAGCGTCAAATTTTTGGCCTCGAATCGCGAGGTCAGATCAATCTAGCTGACACAATTGCAGGCATCGGTAGCTGTTGATGACGTTCCGTTTGGGCTTTCCAATTTTGATCACAAACAATCAAGCAGCACTATAGCAGGAAAAACAAAGCCACTGTATAATCATTCTTACGTATAAGCATGTGAGCATCTTCGAAGAATTTTGACGCTCTGCGGTGCCATTCAAATAGTTCGCATCCCCCTGCCAGCCATGTGGATGGCCCCATCTGCACCCTACTACCAGTACGACTCCACAATTACCACAAAACATTATTTCTGGGGCCGAGCTACCATTGAGGGCCAATTGGCATTCAAAGCATGTATTAAATCCAGGTTTTGATGTTGGACAAGTCTACACCCTTGTAAACTTATATACTTAGGTAGGGATCCAGGGATGAGGAATGGGATCTACTCCAGTTGGGGCAAGGAATAAAGAGGAGAGCATTCCTCAATATGTAACCAGCTTGAAAATAAAAACAATTACGTATATTGTATTTTATTAACCACCTTGTTCAATCGGATTTCAGCGTGATTGGAAACAATAACAATAACTACTTGCCTTCAAGATCTTTACGTGTCATACGATGATATATTCATTCGATATGGGCTCCTATACCTACCCAATGGTAAGCATGCTCCAGATGTCGTAAAGAATTTTTTTTTTCTCTCATTGATTTAGTATTGACTAATGAAATAGATGTCCTTCGGATACTGCGACTTCTCAGCCCACTCACACTTCCAAAACCTATCTCGGGAGAACAGATATCGAGCATCATGGACATCGTATACATTTCAAGAAAAGTCATTGGTCTCGTCGACATCATCAGCATCAAAACCAAATCCTAAGAGAATGTCATGGTCACCAGCGGCCTCAACAACAACCAAATCGGCAGAAGCAACAACTTCCTCCAAGAGAATGACATGGGCGGCTGCAGGCTCAGCCTTGAATAAGAGGGCCTCATGGTTACCAACATCGTCTTCTTCTACCTCTTCTGATTGTTCTACTTCACCTGGTTCGGTGACAAATAAGCGTATATCAGCGCTGCAGACTACATCCAACAGCACCAACAAGAAAGACAAATCGCAGAGAGGCTCCATATTCAATGCATGCATGGAACGTGTGAAAAGTTTCCGAAAGAAGAATAGACATGATCACAAGAATTACTGGGAGTTGGATGATGCGTCGGCAAGAATGATTTCCACATCATACCGAGTCCCAAGGTCGGATTGATTCCATTACACATTTACGATTGCAATATCGCGCTGCAAATCAAGCTTGAATGTTCGGTCTCTCTGTCTTTATTTTTATCGCTGTTTATGATTGGGGTTGATGCGTCTCGTTTGGGAGTTCTCATTTATACCTAATTTCTGGTCTAAGCACATTTGTTATTTGATATTTGTTCCATTATCCCATAGCTTTAGTGATACCAATAATCAGTTAGGTGAACCAACATCCATATCTAATTGACTTCGGCAGGATGGATAGACAGAAAAACAAAGCAACAATGTCACCTTCCACATCGGGAAGTGATGACCATTCTTACTAAGGGTGGGACTGTGTACGTATACTACATAACTTAGTACAATCTGCAACTTATCTTTCTTATCCCACCTTCTGTATTCAACTCATTTCAAACAACGCTGTATACACCCGGCTCATGAATAGGTCAAAGAAGTTCTAAAGAAGCGAAGAGCGTAGCAACCAGCGTCGAGCATCATGTTGCTCGCTGCGATCGCCGCAGTTGTTTTTTTGGAAGTGCAAGGGGCCCTTGCCCTTCAAGCCACAGCGACAACAACGACGACGGACATTCCTCGCTGGTGTGGTAAGCCTTATGAGAGCGGGTACACAACATCCCTTTGCCTTTCCAAATTTCTGTAGAATTGATTATCACTGACTTGCGGAAGATCCCCAAATATCAATACAGGCGGACAATTCACATTCCCCAGCCCATCTCCAAATCCGCTGTTATACGTCCAAGTCTCGCCCCGACACAGCATCTATGTCTCTTCTGAACAAACAGCAACATTTATAGTCGACGCCGCTCTATCTTACTACCATGGCGACGCCTACTACAACTCCACCCAAGTCCTAGGCTCATCCACAACCCAGCCCTTTTCGGATCTATATTTCGATATCCGCGTAGAATCCACGGACCAAGTCCTAGTGACCAACAACGTGACCATAAACTCAACCGACAATCTGTTCAATTTTGACATTGGCAATCTACTCACGCCTCAATTCGAGGCCTATGATATCGTGCTATACGGCACCTCTTCGGACGGAAATCAGACGTTCACAGCAACAACACAACTATTCTACCTACCCGACAAACCGACTGGCAGCGTCACCAAAATCGATAATCTGAACGGCAACCTTTTATACAAAAACAATGTAACCAACGACACATTCATGCCATTTTTCGCATTCGGATTCTATACGTCTTATGGCGGGTATCTAGAGACGAGTCTTGAAAATGTTCAGGCATACTATGATCTCGGATACAGTGCGATTCATCCCATTCCGACGTTCTCGGATAATTTGACTACTATATTGGATTATATGGATGAGTTGAATTTGATGTTTCAGTATGATATGCGCGGGACTTACACAAACTTGACCTCGGTGGTCGAGCAGGTCAATGCAGTCAAGGATTATAGCTCGCTGTTGGCGTGGTATACAGCCGATGAACCAGACGGAAACCAAGACGCTCTGAATGCTACGACGCTGGCGTATGAGACTATCACGCAAATTGATAAGTATCATCCTATTGGGCTGGTGCTGAATTGTCAGAATTACTATTTTGAGGAGTACTCCGCAGGTGCGGATTATTTGATGGAGGATGCGTATCCGATTGGGATTAATGCGACGTGGTCGAAATGGGGCACGCCGTGTAATACAACGTATGGAGATTGTGGGTGCGATAATTGTGTGGGCGAATTGCAGGATGTTTCGAATCGGATTGATGATATTGCTGAATATCAAAAGTATTTGGGGCAATGGTCGAAACCAATTTGGGCCGTGCCTCAGTCGTTTGATGGGGAGGGTTACTGGAGTCGGAATCCGACTGTTGATGAGACATGGGCTATGAATCAACTTGCCCTGAACCACGGCGCAAAGTCTATAATGTTATGGACGTTTCCGACGTTGGACGATTTGGCGACGGCTAACTCGCAGCAGTCAAAGGTTCTGACCAGGTCGCCTGTGCTGGAGTTCATCACCGGGGATCAACCAACACCTATCTCCATCGCTGGATTCGAGTTGTTGGACATTTCGTATTGGATCGTAGGACAACAGGCGATGGTAAGTGTTGTTAATTTGGATTATGCCGATGCTTCGTCTGCTGTCGAGATTGCATTGCCGTTTACTGCTTCCTCGATTGTTTCGAGTCCATGGGGTAATGCGTCTTGGGAGTTGACTGGCAACACGCTGAATGCACAGAGCTTGAATGCTCTTGTGACAAGTCTTGTGATACTAGATCTTTAACCGTCCTGGCGAAATTGGCACGGTTGATCTGATATTAAATGCCTAAGCATCACTTCTCGATATCGAAAACTAGATCATACCGAGGGAATTAGACGTATATTATTCGCGCGAGTAGCGTCCACAAAACGTCCGCTCTTTTGTCATAATAGTCTATCGTAAGAGTTTGACGACGCTTCTTGAGAATCAAGTCTCAGCATCCACCAAAAAGTTCATGTTTGACCACGGAATATCCATATGCATTTTCATATGCATTTTTCCCGTCTGGCCAACCGTTAAGAACACCTTCTTCTCGACCACGTTGAACTTTGGATGTGCATACGTCAGGCGCACGCCCTCAGGTATCTGAGTACTATCTGTAATGTTATTCACATTTTTCTCCAATTCCTGCCCGGAGAGCGCAGACTCCAATGGAAAGTGGCTATAGTCCGAAACAGCTTTCAGAGCAGCAACTTCTTCAATCTCGATGATTTTCTCGGCAACCATGGCACTGAGATGGCTGTTAAACACCCCTTCTTGACGCGGAGCTGAACGTAGAATCTGAACAGCCTTCCGGCGAATGACCGGATCTCGACACAAAGAAGCAACTTCGTAAAGCGGTGCTATTATGCCGTTGTCGAGTGAAAACAATGGTCTCACTGATGTCGCTGTTGCCGATCCTGTGTCTTGGTTACTGACTACGGAAGCCGCCAGTGATACAATCTCCGCAAACTGCGCATTGAACTTGTCCCAGGAGAAAGTCGGCGCGATATCGGAGTATCTTTCCGTTTCGCAAACATTCACATACTCAAGATACATCATAGTGTTGTGCTTGTGCATGTTGAGCAGGTTTAGGCCGATTCGTTCTTTGGTAGTCAAGGAATCACCACGAGATTCCTCGAAGCGAGAGAATGCGGTGCACCATCTGTCAAAGCAGGCTTCGTATTGCCGAAGCAGGTACTGTGACATCTCCGAGCCATCTGTAGGTGATACAGACTGCATGATTATGCGATAGTGATTCACACACTTCCGATTCAATAATTCAAAGGCATCGCGAGCGTCGGCAATAGAGGAGAATATGTTTGGTATGTCATGCGAGAATTGAGGCGTGTCGGGTACTGCGAATACCTCTTGCATAAGATGGTATGTATCGGCACGAGTCTGTCTGTGTTAATGATTGTATATAATAACACATCGGAATATTGCTCACCAGTGTCAAAGCCTGCCCTTGGAGGCGTAGGAATATCTTGCGTAGGCTTTCCATCTCCAAGATTGTCACAGTAGATGGGCGAAGGTGAGGATGTCGGAACGTGCCAGAACTGGGATCATGATAGACTTCTTTAAGGATATTGATTCCGCTTTGGACGTGATTGATCGCGGGGCCATAATGACCAGAGAGTATCTAGATATGTAAGTGATTGTCTCGGTACCAGGAATAACGAACATACTTCGAAACAAGTAAACAGAATGCATGAGATCAAGCAAACATCGACCGTAACAGTTCCCGCACCGCCAGAAGTTGGATTTGACGGTCCCAGTAACGCCCTAATAGCAGCCAAATATTCACGAATAGCGAAAGAGTCTTGTTCATGGCGCAAAAAGTCAACCCCAAACCGGTTGTTATCCGTTTCGAAATTCTCGTGCAACGATCCCAGCGCAATCAATGCGTGCCAGACAGATTTCTCGTGCTGGCTCACTTGCAACACCAATCGATTCCAAAACTCAGATCCACAGTATCCAGCTAACGCGGGTACGGTCCGCTCGTAGAAGAATTGAAAGCATCGGTATTCACGGTTATTCTCGACGTACGAAAGCGTAGAGGGCGGAAACGTTGGCATCAGGGAATCATGGCACTTGCGCGGTGGACTTGGGGTTCCGTAGCCATCGCATTTGCGACCTGTTGAGGAGCATCGTAGACAGTTCGGCCGATTCTCGTCGCATTTGACGCGTCTTTCTACCAGACACCATTGTGTTAACCAGCTGGTCGAAAATGATTACTCCACGCGGGCAGAACGTACTCCTAAAATCGGCACGATTAGCCGGTTTGATATGGTTGAGATAGTGGTGGATGTGTAGAGGTGGAGAGACCTACTTGCACGTCAGACAGCCAGACTTGGACTTCCTGTATCGATACGCTCCAGGTCTGTCCAGCAGAGTGTCTGACATGGCCTACCCGTTGCTTCAACTATGAGCCTGCGTGTACTATCAATGCATCGCACGACGAAGTAATAGAGTGTCGTCCGAGAATCTTGTTGGGTGCGAAAGGATGAAGCTGAGCTGTCACTCCGTAAATTCCGAGAGAGTTATGTGATTGGTCCAATCTTGTTTTAGGGTTAGGGTTCATATTGATATTTCTATCCCTTAACATACTAGTTGTAGTTAGTTAGATCGTATACTAGTGGTTTGCGTGTTGATTTTTGGTCTGGTTTGCTCCATCACATCAACAAGCCACGGATGACCATTCCAATGTTGGGATACTCTACGAATGATCCGGCGAATCAGTTGTGAATTCAAGACGTAGATCTTTTGTGTACCTAGGTAGGGACCTGTATCGTATATCTGTCAACGAAGCATAAGAGTGTATAATTGCCACGCCAATCTCATCATGAGGTAGCAATATATGATATGGCCAACAAAGGTCTAGACGGGACCAAAAGGCAGCGAGTTATCTACCGAAGGTCCTAGGTATATCAACGTAAAACGACAATTTTTTGAATGTAGCATCAAACCAAGATTGCGGCGGGGCTACTGCGAATGTATTTAGCTTGAGTCTTCAACAGGCTGAGAAGGCACATCTGATCGCGTGTGACATGGTTGGGCAAGGATTGTGCATGTACACATCGCCACGCAGTCAGAAAATCAACATTGAGCTCAGACAAGCCTCACTGCCATGATGGTGCAGCTAGATTGATCAAGCAGGATAAACACATGAGTAGAAGATGTGCCTTTGGAACAGCCCTGGGAATGTGTCAATAGTAGGGCTAGATAGAGTACACACTTGGCTATGTGCTGTATCCTTACAGTACTGTGTTAGACCAGACCTCGCCTCTAAATTCATACACGCCTATCTGCCTACATCCAAAGTCGTGGCGACTCGGACTTGGAAATGTTGCTTAGGCACCATTGTGATCAGCTCCAAGTCTCGACAACATCAATGATCCAATGCTGTCAATAGTACCCAGGGCACTGTCGAAAAGTTCCAGAGTTCTAGAATGTAATACGAGTTTTGAACTGCCGAAACGCGGAGCTGTCAAGAGTGCGCTACCCCAGGTGTTGTTTCGGCTTGAGCGTGGGGAGCCTTGTCGATGCATGGCGGATGAATAATAGAATGCGACTTTGTAGAATAATGGATATTGCGAGATGCTGGAAGTACTAAGGAAGTAGAGATTCCCGGGCGGGTCACTCCTTCCCTGGGACCCCCACGGCCACCTCCTCCCTCTCGTCCTCTTTCTTTGCAATCATCTCCGCTCTCTCCTGTTCTTTCAACTACAATCATCATTCCACCCGAGAGACGACCATATAATCACTTAACTATTTCATCCCTTCTACCGTCATCGGTATGCCAATTCATGCTCTCTCGAACAAATACGCACGCAAGGGCCACCCCCATTCCAACCCGGCTCCTACTCGGTCCCTACTCGGTGGATACGTGAACATCGCTTTACGTACTTTCTGGCGCTTGGCGATGGAGACCTTGACAAGGCTCGAGGAGATAAACATGCGTCTCATCCCACTCTCCGTGGGGAGCACACGGGATCCCTGTCGGAAAGTCACACAGTCGTCCTTTACCGATGACTTCTCGGCAGATTCTGTGTGATTTCGGGTGACATTCTCGGGGTATCCGGGGAAGATCCTTGCTTGATCCTCCTAATTTTGCGGGATTCAGTCGTCCGTCACTCTGGAGTCTGACCGCGGGGTTCGGTGTCCCCCCATGTTTTTCTCTTACTTATCTGTAGAAACTGATATAAATTGGGGGCCCCGGATATTTTTCTTCGTCGTCGACCTCTACCTTCTTTTTGTTCACTTTATTTATTTTGTTCATCATACACAAGCAAAATGGACGCGGAACGGTCAAGTCTCGACAAGCAGCAGGAATTCATTGAAACCGAGGAAGCTGGCCCTTCCAAGCTTCCTGGCAACGATGAGACCGCTATGCCCCCAGCCCTCGCGGCTCTCAGCGAGGAAGAGTATGAGCGGGTGAAGAAGGCTGCTGTTCGAAAACTCGATATTCGCATCATGCCTGCTGTTGTGTTGATGTATATTCTGAACTACCTGGATCGTCAGAACATCGCCAGTGCCAAGTTGGCCGGGTTGGTGGAGGATTTGAACATGACCAGTGTTCAGTATCAGACGGCCGTCAGTCTGTTGTTTGCCGGTTACAGTGCGTTCCTTCTCTTCCAGTTAGTGTAACTCAACTAATAAATGTAGTCACCATGCAGATCCCCTCGAACATGATTGCCAGTAAAATCAAATGGCCCGGTATCTACATCAACATCGCAATGGCTGTGTGGGGAGCCATCTCAGCATGCACCGCTGCTGTCAACAACTTTTCCGGTCTCGTAGCAGCGCGATTCTTCCTTGGAGTTGTTGAGGCTGCTTTCTTACCCGGTGTTGTGTATTACATTTCCCTGTTCTACAACAGACAGCAAATGACTCTTCGCACTGCCATTTTCTACTCTGGTTCCCAGATCGGAAACGCCGTCGGTCCATTGATCGCCATTGGCGTGTTGAACTTGGATGGTAAACAGGGACTCTCCGGATGGCGATGGTTGTTTCTCATCGAGGGAGTGGTCACTATCTTCTTTGCGATCATCTTTGCCCTGGTCCTGCCTCATTCTTTGCAAACAATTCGTGGATTCACTCAACTCGAGAGTGAGTTTTTACGGTACAACTATGCCAAGGATATTGGACAACAGGATCACATGGACGAGGCGAGTGCATGGAAGGGCCTTAAGCTTGCTGTCTCTGACCTGAAGACGTGGTTGCTTCTGGCGACTTTGTGGGCTGTACGTATTTCATTGACTTCTAGAATAATATTTACTAACGTACTTAGACATATGTGTCGGCTGCTGTGGTCAACTGGTTCCCATCTGTTGTTGCTACGTTGGGATACTCGCGCAACACTACATACGGCCTTACTGCGCCTCCTTATATTCTTTCTTGTATCGTCATCAGTTTCGTCGGTTTCCACTCTGACAAGGTATGTCATCCTACCTAGACTAAATAAGGGATGCTAATATTTCATAGAAACAAGAACGATTCTGGCACGTTGCCATTCCACTTTCGGTCGCTGTAGTTGCAAACATTATTGCCGTCTCTTCCTTGAACACGGGCGCTCGATGTATGTCTCTTTCTCCCTGCTATAGACAATCACTAATGGCGATATAGACTTTGCCATGATGCTCATGCCCGGCAGCTGCTACTCGGCTGCCATTGTTATCCTTTCATGGGTCACTGGTACTCTGTCCCAGCCCGCCGTCAAGCGTGCTTCGGCTATTGCCCTGATCAACGCCGTCTGCAACACGCCTAACAGTAAGTTATTTCTTTTAATGTTCTTTGAGGCGGAAACTGACATGAACAGTCTGGACATCATACATCTACTACGGCGCTCCTCGCTACCTCGCCGCATTCTTGCTGAATATGTCCATGGCTGCACTTGCCATTGTCTTTGCATTTATATTGCACATGTACCTTCGCCGAGAGAACGCCAAGTTGGACCGAGGTGAGGATCCAGGCAAGCATGGCCCTACTCTCGCTCAGCAGGCTGCTGGATTCCGGTACTTGATTTAATCAGTTTCATTCCGATCTGGTTTGTACGAAATATGGATAGCACGATGTTTGGATAGATACAGGTAGATGATACACGATAAATGATGTTAGATATACCCATGAAGGACGATCAATAGACATGATTATTATCTCATTATCTTATAGTAATTATATCTACCGTTAAGACCCCAACGCCGACCAGATGCAATATACAGATATCGACAATATTAACACTATACCACCATCTACATCCATCATAACAATTCTATGTACACAGACAATTGATTATCTGGTATCATCCCCCGTAGTGGTATAATAAATCCAACTCTTCAAATCCTCAATCCTATCCGGCGCAAACTTAACCGCCAAAAGCCCCATAATACTCAACACAACCACAAATCCCAACAAAAACATACACAACACCCCAACCAATCGAGACTTCCGGTTTTTGTATTCGTTGATTATTCCCCCTGCAGCCCTAGCAGAGAAGCCGACGATCCGGTCGTAGCCGAGCATGTAGTAGATCAGCCCAAAGAGGGCAAGAGTGTAACCTGCGACTTGTAAAGCGGTCATGGGCGTGTGCCAGAGGATGAGGGATGAGATGACGATGAGGATATCTTTGAGAATGCCGCAGAGGCGCATGACGAGTGAGGATGTTTTGCTTATCTGCGTCGCCGTCAGTACAATCCAGATAAAGGAGGAAAGGGGGAAGAGAGCGGGGGATATACGAGAAAGACAACAGAAATATTCAACGCAAACGCCACAACAGCATTAGCAATCAACATCCAAACACCCACATGCCAAACATCCTCCATCTTGAACCGCGGCAACTCCACCGCAGCAGCCACAGCACCATTCATAAGCGCACAAATCGGCGCGAAATAGTACAGCGACACGAGCGGGTCCATCTTGAATTCATCCGACGATAGGAGTCTTTGCACCATGACGAGCCTAATCGCTTCGAAGACGATTCCGCCGATCTGAAACAATACCCCAACAACGACGAAGTCGACTTCGCCGAAACAGGCGATCATTACCCCCAAAACGATAATGCAGACGTTCATTAGTTGACGGAAGTTGTAGGGTTCGAGTTTGAAGGCCCATGTGCAGAAGAGGATTACGACGGGGGTTGTGGACTGCCATCATCATTAGCACCTTCATCACCTATAGCATAAAATCCGGGGGGCGTTATGGGGGTACCTTGAGCATCTGAATAAACGGCACACTCAAATACAAATACGTCACATTTCCGCATATCAAACTCAGACTGAAAAACACGCCGATGGGGACGATGGCGCGCAGGTATACGCGTCCGGTCATTTTGACTCGTTTCCGGCCGTCGAGCAGAGTAGTAAAGCGGGCGAGGAGCTGGGTCATTATTGTGGCGAAGGTTAGGTGCCATGTTGTTAGGATGATTGCTGTTGCATGTTAGTTGGTGGGTTGCGCGAAGAAAGGAAGGGAGGACGAACGGTATGCTGTGAGAGTGTTAGTTTTTATTCCCAATAGATAGAGCAGAGAGACTAACCGAAATGTCCATATCCAAGAACTTGTTTATTAAAAAGAATCAATGTCGAACTCAACGCAATCCATGCTCTGTTGCAAGTCAGTCGTCAGCCTTTAACCCATATCTTTCCGGGTTATGTGACTAACATGATAAAGAAAGCCGGATGTAATCCCTTCCTAGTCTGATTATTCCCTTCATATTGAACAGGTTTCTCAACAGTCGGCAACGTAGGATCCAAACGGGCTGATTCTGACTCGATGTCGGCGGTCATGATGCCGCTTTTTGCAAATAGTTAAAAGGAGCGGATAGAACGAACAATGTCAAAGAGAAAGGAATGAACGGTAGTATGCAGTAACGAACGAATGTATTTTGCCAATCAAATGGTTCCGAATTGCATGTATGTAGTACAGTGTATGGTCTGAAGCTACACTCCAGAATCCATCAACGACCTGTACAAAATACAAAATACGGAGTGAACCTGAAAGTGAAGGACTGGAACCAGCCCAACTACTTTGGCCTGGCCCGGCATGACAAAGACCCAGCCAGACATGTTAGCGATCAGTTGGTCACTTTACGTACAGATTCGTACAAAGGGGTCGAAAACAAATGTGCGAATACAGCCAAATTCCTCTAAACTTTTTGCGGCTCAGATCGTGGCTCCATCCGGAATCATCTTATTAACCGGATATAGAATGACGGTGCGCGAGTGGCTGCGGTGATTGGATACTCGGAGTCTATCCCAACTCCCAAGATCAGTTCGTCCAATCCGACCATGTTCATTGGCTCATTTTGAGGATAAAAGTAAAAAAGTTAAAACTAATGAAAAACAGTTGTGTGTTGGGAAGCTAACGCATCCGGAGTTTTCGGATGGCCAAGCCCAGTTTTTCAGCCATGCCAAGAGTAGCACATTCAGCCAAAGTGAGACACTTATGCAAGATAATAGCGGTGACTGGAGCCAAGCCTTCAGCTCGATGGAGATAGTGTGCTGATTAGATGAATTTTACGAGTACTCGGCTCTATTTTCATTTGGCATGACTTGATGACTATGAGCTGTGGGAAATTTATGTATTGTATGCATTACGGATTAGGTAATTACGAGGTAATTACGAGGTAAATACGGACTGTTCAGGTACCGCCCTATCAAGGTATTTTTTGTCCAAATATCATCAATCGACAAAGACATCCTGGCGTACTCAAATTACGTCAAAAACCTCAAATCGAAATGGTTTGACGTTGAAATTGAACTCCCGAACACTTTGACTCTTCGAGAGACGCCGTCCTATTTTAGAAAGTGGACAAAAAAGCCAAAAAAAAGTCCGTGGAACGAAGCCCTATCGGGGAAGGGCTTGAAAGAGAGTTTGTGGAATTCGTACCTGCATATATCGGTTCGAAATTCCACTTTTTGAACGAGAATGAGGGCAAGAGTGTTGGTTTAAGATTACGCATAACTATCCTAGGTACATATTACATTGGACTCAGGAACGTCCCTTGACTCGATACATCTTCATACTCTCAACATGTCGAATCAAGACAAAGCACTGGAAGAAATGATACCATGCAAAAGCTGAGCAAGGAGCTTTTTCATAACCTTGGAAACTCCAAAGTCACCTCTTCTACACAACGGTCACGGGCCTAGCGCTGTAGCCAAGAGCAAAGCAAAGTCTCTTGCACATGGCTTCCGAAAATCCCCTTGGATGAGAGAATCAACGGTGGACTAGGGATTGCTCTCACTCAAATTTCTGTGGCTGAGGTTTTGCTTATGGCTCAATATTGCAGGCTAAGTGCTGCCTTGGCTCTAGAACGATGCCGTTGATGTGAACGTGGCTTCGAAACAACTGCAAATTTATGCAATGGGGTTCTGTTCTTCGTGACTTAGGAGCCGAGACTATGCCCGGTATTGAGGAGTATATGTGACTTTATGTCTTATAGTTTAGTGGCGCAAGACCTAATCACGAACTCCAGGCTTCAGGGCTTAACTGTACGTAGGACTGTGGTAGGTATGTGAGTATTCTCAGCTACATCTCACATCTCAATATTTATACCCCGAAATTCCGCCAAGCCTACCTATTGACAGATTAATATGGATGTCTCTGCAACTACGTACGCAATTCAGTCTCCCGACAGTCCGTATCGATAATCACCGTGAACTTATCCTTTCATTCCTCCCAACTCCAAATCAAGGCGTCCAGGCGACTGCGGCTGACTTGCATACTTCGACGAAGTAGTGACTAGTGAGATGTCTGTACAAATCACCAATTTATAGGGTGCGGGGTTACAGATTCATCCAGCATAGGCTTCAAAGTCCTCATCGCCGGCGGTGGTCCCGTCGGCCTCTTTGCAGCGCATGTATTCCACAAAGCCGGCATCGAGTTTGAACTACTCGAGTATAATGGTACGGTAATCCAGCAAATCGGCGCAACAATCAATCTCTGGCCGATGGGCATTCGCATCGTTGATCAGTTGGGACTACGGAATGTACTGGAGCCACTCATCACGGAGACAGATAGGCGGATAGTACTGGACGGTATTCGATGACTGTCCGACTGCGACACGGGATTTGTAAGCTACCAACTTAGACGAGTCTGTCGAGGATATCTAATTTGTATATTATGTAGCTTTGGGAGAACCGGTTGGCTGTTTCATCATCCTGACTTGCTACGGGGTTTGTACAAAGCTCTAGCCGACGACGCCAGGTCGCATATACATACCAACAAGGAAGTAACTGAATCGACGCAAGCACTCCAGATAGTGTTACTGTGAAATGTGCAGACGGCAAATCCTTCACAGGCAGCATCATGATCGGCGCCGACGGCATAAACAGCCGCGTACGAAGCCTAATGCGAACAATGGTTCTCGACGCCGAGGGCGCCGAAGAGAATCCCTTCGAAGCTAAATTCATGTTGTTATATGGCGATGCAACGCGTCCACCGGACCTAAAAAGGAGGATGATTTATGATATACACGGCAGGGGCCGAGCTTCAAGTCTCTTCGTGCTGCGAGACCGCGCGATATACGAGACTCGACGAACCGAATCGAGACAGCAGCAAGCGATTTACGCAAGACGAAATCGATGCGCATGCTGAGGCAGGAGGCGATTATGTTCATTGCGCCTGGTTTGTGGTTTCAGTATTTTTACAAGGCGCGATATAGCTCTGAAATGACGCTCTTGCATGAAGGGATGGTGCCGAACTGGACGTATGGTGGAAGGGTAGTCCTTGTGGGAGATGCGACGCATAAAGTCACGACCAACCTAGGCTTGGGGCTGAACTGTGGGATTGATGATGTAGTCTAAGCATCTACACGATCTCGTACAAGCCAAGGGTGTAAGTGATAGAGCGAGCCTAGAAAAGACGTCTAAAGTGTACGAGAGTGATCGTCTCAAGGCTGTCCCCTTTCTTCATACAGGCTCATGTTTGTGAAGTGGATGGACTGGCTGCTGGACCGTTGGGTGTTTCCTGCCATCAATGCTTCGTGGTACATTCAGCGGTATTTCATGGCGCGCATCATTGCGAATGGAAATGTGCTGGATTTTGTCGAGGAGAAGAATTTCGTAGCGGCACGGTGCCTCGAAGAATCATCCAAAATTATCGAGTTGGAGTTTGAATGATTCATGTACTTTGTTGTAAATACTAAAACAAAGACGTCCGTAATACGAGTACAGGCTGCCAAGAAAATCAATACTTGCACGAGTAAGATACTCTTATCTTGGTATCTTCCAGGCCAAGGACAGACCAGAAACAGGGGCGACATGATTGCGGCTGACCTGCAGGCTGCTAGTTGGCTGTTTTTCACAAACACGATAAACACTGGGCTGTTATTGGGTGCTAAGTGAGACTAGCGGGCAGTAATTTAAGAGACTCATGGTGGCGCTTTAGGGGCGCAAGGATGGGCCTGCTTTTGATGCGGCTAATTCTTGCGAAATCATATGTACTATGTAAATGTAAAGTCGTACGTTAATGGGCTGATGCAAATTCATGCTAATATCCAAGAATGAATATCCTCTTGCAGTATGAATGGATGCTGTGTAATATGTATTACTAGGTATGTACAGAGTAATACGTACAACCTGAATGCGACATGATCGTCTTCCGTGGCTTCCGCCGTCAGCCGAGCCTCTGATTGGCTGGTCGGTTCTATAAAAAGCAACGTTGCATTGCCTGTACTCAGTGTACTGTAATATTACATGCGACCAGCCTCCAGTAAACGACGTAGTACATAGTATATACTATGTAGGAGTAAATTGTGTACGGACTAATACACCACTCCGTAATTTATTACTCCGTCCTCTTCTCTTTCGGCCTCATTTTCCTTTCTCCATCCCGCCCCTCTGCATCTGACATTGATGACATGTTGTCTCTCGTTGACTACTGACTACTGACTCTGTCGATCGTCTCTCGTTACTCCCAGTTATGCGTTACTAATCCTACGTACTTCTCGATAAACTGTCTCACCGTTTTACGATCACGCTCGTTTCCAGTCGTTCGTTTCGCTCCACCCGTGATTTTTGTCTCATCCCGTATTCGTTTCCGGACACCTCCATCTTAATAGATGAGTGCCATGTCGCGCAAAGCGGAGTCATTTGATTTCATGGTATGTTCTTTTTTTCTGTCGCTGGTCGATCGACCTCCTCGTACAACTCTTCTAGTGATGAGATCTAATAAACCATGACCATGCAGTTTCCAACTCCCGAACGAAGGCGCAGACTGCCTGCAAACTGTCGATGGCCGCTATCCCTCGCCCTCGTGGCCGTCACACTGATCGTCATTTTCTTCGCATATCATAATCCGTCTTTGAGCGATTCGAATATTCTCTCGTACGTGCTATTGAACATCCCTTGCGTCTGACACGTGCTGACCGATACACAGGGGCTCCTCTCTCGAAGAAATAAAACCATCCTCCGATTCTCGTCATAGTGACCTGAACCGCCTAGTTGCGCAACTCTACAAACCGTTCCTGCACCCCATCGACGCTGAAGTGTTTATCGGTGAGAATGAGGTCGAATACAACATCGCCCAGAACCCGCCTCGATTCACAAAGTCGCTTGGACGGAAGATTCTGTTGCTTGATGTTGATACTCGTGCGTTGAACGGCGAGGGCGGTATGATGAATGAGCATATTGATTATCATGCTCTGTCGCCACACACCGCCGGCATGTTGAGTCATTATTTATACGGTTGGTCCTCCTTTCGTAAACCATGTTCCGAGTTATCTGCTGATGACACTAGCAATGATCCACGGCTACGACTACAAATTCATCCAAGCCCCCAGCTACACCGACCGACACCAAACCTGGGTCAAAGTCCCCATGATCCGCGAGGCCCTCAAAACTTATGATTATGTCGTCTTCATGGACGCCGACGCCGTCTTCCACTACCACCACCTCCCCCTCGAATGGCTCTTCAACCATTGGAATGTCACCGAAGAAACCATACTCGCCATGGCCCTCGACCCAGACGCAGACTTCAACCGTGACGAGCACGGCAACGTCAACCTCAACACGGGCTTCATAATCGCCCAGGCCAGCGAGCGCACCACCCAAATGTTTAATATCTGGGAAGACTGCGTAACAGACGAGAAATATGCCAACTGCTCCAAATGGCGGTACGAATGGAGCCACGAACAAGCCGCTTTTAGCAACTACCTGCGCTACGAATACACGCGTCCCAACGAAGTTATTTCTCTGCCCTGTGCGGAAGCGAATGGATATCCCAGCAAAGCCGAGCTGGGTTGCACAGGCGAATTCGTGCGCCATTACTGGCTTGATAAGGGTGCTACTGTCGGCGCTTTACAAGACGCTGTTACGCAGTACGCCGCGTTGAGGTTGCACGATCAATTCCATAGACAGATGGAGCATACTCTTGTCAATGCGACGGGCACCACGTTGCCGTTGAAGGATGGGGAGACGGTTGCTGTGTAACCTCTCCTCTCTGAAATATACATAGTATTACTTACCTTCTCTTCTTGCTGTCATGTGCTATGACAATTCATCTTACAGCGTTTGGTGTTGAGTGATGAGATAAGGAGTTGATGTTAGAGGTTTTCTGTCATCGTTGTCATCGTGACTCGATTTACGTTCTTTTTCTTTTCGATGTACATATTGATACCAACATATATTAGAAGGCGACGATATATATTCTTTAATGAGCCATTTGATTATACATTCCATCACAATCCTATTCGATACTCGAGTATAGCTTTATAGGAGGTTATCTAACCAATATGAACAGTAAAACCCTCATCCAGCCCCCTATCTATATCCACCGTCCTTCCATACCCTCCCTTCGCAGATCCTAGCGGACTCTGCACCCGCCCATCACCTTCAACGATAGCACTGCCCTCACCCAGCACAGTAACTTTCCTAATCTTAACGCCAGCCTCATACCCAAACCTACCCCCAACACTCAACTTCCTCGTCGCGCCATCATACTTCATCAAAATCTCACTCGTGTTACTACCTGTATCAACGCTCTCGCCATCATCAAGCCACAACCGTCCAGAGGCTTTTCCGTTCTCGTCGAGCGCAACGATTAACTCGAAATCGAGCTTGCGGAGTTGAGTGGTCGTGTTCGCGCCGTCGACCCGTAGAGGGATGATTGTGCCGCTGCGGATGTGCACTGGTATTGAGGAGTAGGGGATGTTGTGGAGGGTTATCCATTCTCCTGCCGCCTCCGCTGTTTTCTCATTCGAGTTTGTGGTTGTGGAGGAAGAGGTAGAGCCGATGGTGAGTTTCGCACCCGTCCAGAAATCGTACCATACCCCCTTTGGCAGATAGAATGTGACGCTTGTCGATTCGTCGTCTGTGACGGGCGAAATGAGCAGAGCCGAGCCGTAGAAGAATTGTAACTCGATATCCAGCGTCACGGAGTCATGCGGAAACAAGTAGAAAAGAGGAAGGATGGTACTCGGCGTCCCATCAACAGTCTGATAATGAAACTCCGTATAGAAATAATCCAGTAATCGATAACGTGTCTTAATCGCATCTCGCGCTGCATCGGCGACCTGAGGCCATCGATAGAATTCTTGAAATGGCGCGGTGATGTCCGCATGGTTTCGATAAAAAGGGTACCATGCCCCCAGGACAGCCCAGCGGGTACACAGAGTCTCCCAAGTCTCGAAGTTGAAGCCGCACACGTCCGCGCCGATGGTGGGCATTTGAAATATGGCGGCGAATTCGATGTTTTGGCGGATGGAGATGCGGTAGTGGTCCCAGGAGGAGATGTTGTCTCCTATCGCTTTGTGTTAGTATGAGTGGGGATAGTTTTAGAGGAGGGAGGCTTACCAGTCCAGTGGCCCGATCGCTTGCCATCGCCTGCAAAGGAAGAGCGCGAAATGATTAGTGGGCGTTTGTTGGGTCGGCGCTCTAACATGGCGTTTCGTGTCGCTTGCATCATGCTCGATGCAAAGAGGTTCTTGGTATCGTAGAATGCATATCCGCCGTATTGATACCTGTCGGTAAATATTGTACCGCCGTAGATGATCCCATCGACTGTACCAAGTGGATAAGGAGGATTCAGTAGATCTCTCCCTGGTAATCCGATCCGTTCACCGCCGGCGGATCGTTTGCTGAGACTTTTCACGCTGGGTGGTTGCAAGTCGTCTGGGAGTCCGGGCATCTCACGCCATGAGTCGCGTAATGGTGGTGGTGAGGGTGGTATACCTGCGGCTTTGGACCAGGCTATTGCGTCTTCGCATGGATATGGGCAGAAATTTGCGGGCTATAGAAGGCACTTAGTTCTTTTTCTACTCTGTGAGGGAGGTTACGAGCAAACCTCATTCATATCAATCCAGATCGCATCCACGTCGACGCCTGTTTTTTCATCAAAAAATGACAAGATCAGACTGCTCCAATACTCCTGGGCGTTTGGATGGAACCAGTCCACAAATGCCGTGGCACCAGACCACATGCCTGCAAGGAACACGGAGCCGTCGTTGTTTCTGAAATAAGCCTCGCTTTCCATTAGTTTGTTGTAGGTGGCTGGGTCATCGACAGAAATAGGTGGATCAACCATGACTACGTAATGTTGGTCATGATCATGTAGGTAATCTACAAGCTCGCGCACCTTGTGAATAGGGAAGCGCTCGGGATCCAGCGTCCAAGTACGGCGGAGATTCACTACACAGTCAGTTTTGCGTTAAGAACAGATGCGGAAGGACTAACTGTAGTCAATGTCGGACCATACAGTCTCAACAGGGATATTTGCTTCGGAATAGTTGTACACCATTTCAGCCACCATCATCACATCTTGATATCCGTATTTACACTGGTGGAATCCATATGTCCAGTATGCTTGCTCAGCGGGCTACTTCCATTAGTACAATCATATATGGCAAGCTAAGTGGTACTCACCGCACCAACAACCTCTGCATATTGTCGTCCAACATCAAACGGACTAGGGCCAGCAAAAAAGTAAAAATCCAAAACTCCTCCGATCAGATTATATTCCAGGTACTGCTGACCTTTTTCGGTTTTGCTGATGAAAACATCCATGCCATTGCTACTGGCAATGTAGACGCCGTGCGCTTGCCCATCCCTCATTTCGAGGTAAATCGGATGACTGCTGTATAGATTCGCGTTTTTGGGTAAGAATGCATCTCCCACATTGTAGATAGTCCGCTTGTAGTCATTCGTCTGACGACGGAATGAATCTACATCTTCACCTAGTCCATAAATATACGGATCTGTGGGCATCCAGGTACGTAGATGGACAAATTGCGGTTCAAAGATCAATGGGGTAGCAGATGTATCGAATAGAGTCTCATTAGTATCGCTCCGTTGTACTGTGAATGAAAAGGGTGACCCGGTGTAAGAGAATTTGAGTAATGGATCTGCCGTGTCGTTGCTTCCTTGCGGGAAGGAAAGTACTTCAGGCGGGATTTGGTACACATCCTCTGCAGCATCGTAGATCTTGACGTGCAGACGGCCGTCTGTTCTGTCGGTACATGTGAATATTGAGAAGTTAAGATATGCACTGACCTGTTTGATACTCGACCAGCAACTTCAAATCTTTAATATCTGGCCCATATACATTACACGGTTCACCGGCCAGTTGCAGACTTGCGGTCAAGGAAGATGTCGTCTGTGAGACATGTTTCAGCTCATAGCCAGAACAGCGGGAAAGATCGGCTATTGCTGAGGTGGGAGACGTCGTTGTCGCTGTGGACGATATAATACCTGCCACGCCGGCCAGTGTCTTGAAAGATGTCTGGTCAATAACATCTCGTGTATACGTCGCCCATTTGTCGAGTGAATCGACCAGATGGGTGAAGTAGGTCGATGTGGGAGGCATGTTGCCTAATACTTATAGGCGAACGATAACACTATCGGTATTATTTCGAATCCATGTACAAAATGACTTTGTTGAGAGAAATTATATGTTGTCGAGAGTGAAGTGAGAGAAGAAGGAAGGAAGAAGACAGACGTCCGGGGAGAGCCTCAGGTACCTGCCCATAATGCGGGGGGGCCGAACGCTATGCTTGAATAGGTTAGTCCCCCACAAAACTAATGGCTGTGATTGGCCAGATCGCGATCCGATGAATTGGAGAAATGATGTCACAAGACCACGATCAATTAGGGTTAGAAAGCCAGAGAAATGGCACAGAGCACGGAATATCAGAGTATCAATCTAGTACTTGATCACGTTGAGATATTAGCAGGATGACCCAGTATGTTCATTATCGATGGATATTTGGACTCAACAAAGTAGTAGCGTGCAGTACAGAGCGATATATATTTCTATAGGCATGACCCTGCGTCACGATATTGACTATATCTACAAAGTTCACGGCATCTAGAATCCCGAATTCCATGTGCAGGAGTCAGATATTAGACAGTTTCAGGGTATAGAACCTTGAACAAGTATGGGACAGTGTATGCTAGCATATGAAGTATACATCATAAGTAACTTATCGCTCAGATAGACTCGTTTGGCACACTACGGTTGAAAAAAAAAAAAAAAAAACAAATATAAGCCCGGAGTAGACGACAAGAGAACTCCAAGGTATGACTACATTATTAGTTAATGGATTAGTGTTATCTGAGGGAAAGGTAATGTACGAAATGTATTAAGGTAGAAAGCATCCATAAATCACCAGTGGAGGCCATCGGCTAACACGAGTAGTAGAGTAAAGATTTAGGTCTGGGAGTACTCACGCGGGGCCAGTTCTCTTGTCTGATGCTGATACCACGTCTCAAGTAAGCGTCCGCCAGAGGTCCACACGTACAACTGACGAGCAAATTTTCTATGGTTAAATCTTATCACACAGCCCTCAATCTGCATTCCAACTTGAAATACCACACTTTGTTCGCGCGGGAAAAGCGAAGATCCATATCCCTATAAACGGTAACTGATACATCCTGATCTGTTCTGGAAGGCTGGAACAATGTGATTTAATGTTACTGTCTGAAGATATCTTGTACTACGCAACGATCTCGGGTTGAGACTTCATGTTCCGACTAAGGCCACACGTCTGGTTGAATGAGAGGGCCAATGTATACCGTTCTGGGAGCTAGGACGGTGTTACTTTACATTATCATTAGCTCATCTTCGAAAATTATATCCTTCCATAATTACATAGCTGACTTTGGTAACCTCCAGATGCACATAGCCCGAATCAGTGACCATCAGTTAAAAAAGCGAAAAGCCACTGTGATGTTACCTCCGTCTCAACTGTTTATTTTATGGAAACTGTTTGATCTGATTCAAAGCTCGTTCACTGTTCTGCAATACCCTGGCCTATCAGACCCTGTTAGTTCTCAGAACTGCATTTTCAGGGTGGTCGATATGCTTCGAGGGCTATAACCTTAGGGGGAAATGCACACTTACAAGCGTTGCTTCCAGTGCAATCTTGTTCAATTACGACCTCCTGCGGCAAATCCATGACCATATCCTTTAATGTAGTCAATCGAGCAGAAGTCTCGTGCATAAAATGAGTTGGGGATAACTGGAATGCGAGCACACAGGCCGCCAAGCCTATCGAGACGATTCGGAGCATTCGTAGCATTTCAAAGGGTGTCGGTTTCCCCGGGTAGAAGAAAGCAGAAAGGAGAAAGTGTGACTTGGTAAGATTGTGAAGAAGTAATGAACAGGCCTGACACCTGATTTGTTGAGCTAGCTTGATAATTCTGTAAACAGCAAGGTGGAATATCAAACATGAAAAACACAATTCGTATCTTTTCCTTCTCATATTCGCGGTGAATTTACACTTTATGTAAAGGCCTACAAGCTTGAACCAAAGAGGCCTTCATTTCGCACTTTATTCGTGAGTTTGATGAGCCGACAGAACAAAAATATTTCCAACACTTCGACGAGAAAAATCCTATCAATCTTGAAGATATGGATTTTGAAGATGTACACAACACAATTGGAGAGGCTGCTCCAACGTGGGGTAAATTGATTTTATTTCTGATGAGTAATCATCATTCTCAACGACCTAGTGTGAAAGCAAAACTCGTTGGAGATCGAGAAAGAAAAATCATGCCGAGACATCTCTATTTGATTACATCTGTTACCAGCCATTCCAGATCACGAATGGAATCAAATCTGTTTCAGCGAGCGGCGGCAATCTACCCATCACAATCTGGAATCAAAAGTCGTCCGCTTGGAATGTTCTCTCTGTTTGGAATGTTTAGCAGTTACAGAAGACGTATCGCCCCATAAAACAACAGCAGAGGGGAGATAAGGAGAATATTCCTCCGCCTGATTTGCCTGAAACGATTGCGGAGTCTGAAGAGGCCTTGTAGACGGGAAGTTTAGAGATACACGCTTGGAAGAATTGGTCAGAGAATAATATTTGAGAAGGCATGTGTCATGAGGGCCCGTCATGCGTGGAATATCGCCAACCTTCGTTGAAGAAGTTCTCCCCGGCTTCATTTCTGACAATGTCCACCCAAAGGAAGCTTTTCAGAAGCTTTCTACCCTAAGACCAGCTGCGAAGGTTCAATGCGTGGTTTATCTGAAGCATTCTCCAGCATAGCCAGGTGTGGTCATGCGAGACATCTAGACCAGGCACAACCACATATAATATCCAGAGACACAGTTCTAGTGAATGTGTATTGCTGTAGAAATCCGACGAATCAAAATACTCTCTGAGATCCCTTACTGAATCCTGATGGCGTACCGAAACGAAGCCGGCGTAAAAAAATGTAGTAGTTGCAAAGACGAGCAGGACCTTTCTCAGGATCTCATTTCGATCATGAACATCAAATGCGAGTCGTTCTAGACGATATAGCACCGATGACAACGTCTCCTGAACCAGCATTGGTGACAATCGCCGTCTATCTCATGTGCAAGGTCTACTGCCGTGGCAAGTTCACGGAGGTCAAGCCATACATTCGTCAAGCGTTCGTCGATCGTTTGGAACAAAGCATCCAGCTGTGGACTGATAGCAAGCTTCTTGGATTTGGCGAGATATGGCTCCCATGAATAATCATTTCTAGGAAAGAAAAGCGGCTTAGATCCTGTTCTCAGCGCGAACCGCAGATCGAACCTGCAGCATTTGACTTGCAGTACGTGTTTTCGAGAGAGTGTATTCATGCCCCCGCGGAGTTCGATTAGTTGATACAAGCCATGGAGATGTTTCTCAGCGGCGTTGAATTCATTAAAGACTTCCGAAATGACAATGAATATCATGGAGTCGGTGACTAACATGTCAACGTCTGATAGTTTTCGTCGCAGCATGGCGATTCCTCTGTTCATCTGTCTGATGGCTGTTGACTGTAATGTTAGACTCCTGATAGTTTCGAAATAGGCTCGTGCGCTAATGCAGACAGTCTGAGCGTATTCGGGATCATGGACGAGATCTTCGAACCAATGCCGGTCATCTTCACGAGTATCTATGCAGTTTTCAATGGGATACATTGCCTGTTGCATAACATTGATGACTGTTTATAGCTCGTGCATTAGCACAATTGGGCAAGTACATCTCAAGAGGACAGGCATACATTTGAAAGCATCTTGCAACATGTGCGATTCTATGCGATGGTCAAAACCTACTAGGGAGGGCGAAACATTCAATTGAGGGCAGAGCCGGGTTGTTGATTCTGAAATATCGTTATCTGGGTTGATCCATGACTTCGGAGTAGATGGTCGAGTCACGGCACGTTTCTGGTTCTTGCCTTTCATAACATGATGGCGAATCAATCGTCTACCACGGCCGTCGGGCTTGATGCTATCCCTGTCAGTTGCTATGATGAAAGGATAGCTAGAAGTGTCGTGCCGTTCAGCGGTATTCTGCCCTGGGATAACCTGTTTTCAAATCTTGACATAGATGGACGTGAGCATCAACACCGCCGGGCATAACGTATGCGCCCCTGCACAATCACAATCATGTCAATGACCATTTCGTACAAGTTCAAGTATCCCACAGCGTCGGGGACTGCGTACTCGGCATCTATAACTTCAGCCCCTTCGATTTCATCTTGGTCAAATTCACAGGTAAGAGCCTTGATTTTCCCATTTTTGATTCCAATACAACATGTGCTGCAGATTTTCGGTGATCAGTCGAAACCCCAGTCGCATCGTGAGCATTGCGGAAATACCTGATATCACTGGCCGTCACTACCGTGCCGTTGACAATAACCAGGTCGAATCTACGAGTCATCTTGACGATACTATCACTTTCCGATATTTTCACTATCTGTACTGTCTCAAACATTTTTTCAGGAGCAACATGCTAGCAACTAAAACAGCCCCAGAAACTTCAACAAAGCTCTTATCTTATCGTATCTGGTACCTGGTACCTGGCTTATCGGGCGCGCAATCCATAAATGGTTAGATAAAGCGCGGCCAACTCTAATTCAGCTTTATCGGCCCGCGTTCCGTGCGTTATCAGGACATAACCGGCTTCCGATTCTTATCGCCAGTTGGTGATAAGGCGCGCCGGTTTTGCTGTATGAGACTTGAGCATTAGGTAAATCGATGATCCGGCTTTTGCATTGGTATTCTTGAAGACAAAGGTAGGTCTTCGTTTATTTTACTATACATTATACATCCAATGACTAATGACTTATTTTTGCGCCCACAGTCCAAGTTCATTACAAATATATATCTCTATGATGTACCAGGCTGTCTACATGGATATCTACGTCGGGAACCAAAGAACTAACGAACTCTGAAGAAAGATACTACCTATCTAGGTACTCAGGTATGTACCCGTGGATATTGTAGCCTAGTAGTTGGCCGCAGTGGATTCAAAAGTCTGTAGTCAACGGTAGCAACTCATTTTCATTATTATTTGTCGTAAATTTCCAAGGCTCACTACCTAGGTAGTTCGTTTTGCCTTACTGATATTGGAGAGGAATCCGCGCTCTAACATGTTTCAGTCACCACCAAAGCAGGAACTATTCCTGTGATTTCAGGTTCCATGGGAGAAGCCGTCCATCTCGTGAGTTTCCTACTCTTCCCACTTCGCATAGTACTAACTACTAATCCTTCAAATTGAAGAGCCACGCAGAACGATGCCAGCTAATCAAGACCGCACGAAACGCCCTCGATGAGATTCAATTGACAGAGATACCCATTATAGCCGGTATGGGCGCATCGAGTACTCACGAATCCATCGAACTCGCAACAGAAGTGGCCCAGGCGGTGGCTGATTTTGGCATGGTTATACCGCCTGGATACTATGCAGAAGCTCTTCTCTCCAGTCCTGATGCACTTAAACAGTTCTTTATTGATATCACTACTGCGTCGCCTATACCAATGCCTGTTCTGCCGTTTCTTACAATTAAGACTCTTACCTCGGGATGGCTGCTAATAGAGTATTGATAGTAGGAGAATGATATATAACTTCCCCGCCGCCATGAATGGAATAGATCTCGACAGTGATTTGATCGTGGATGTGATAAAGGAAGCGCCAAATATTTGCGGTGTAAAACTGATGTGAGTTGCACCAACAATTTCGCATCAAAATTACATATTGACTGACATTTTTGAGATGTACCAATGTCGGCAAACTTACACGAATCATAGCTGTCATCAAAGTGCCGAATTTCAATCTGCCTACCCTCGCAAATACCCCGAGATACCGTTTCGCAATTGATGGATTCGTTGATTTCCTCTTACCTTCTATTTCTGTCGGATCATCTGGGGATATTAGTGGACTGCCAAATATTGCACCGGTAAGTCCATAATCGCGAGAACAATTAGCGTGAATCCGACATCCAGAATGGGGTTGTCACTACTGGTGTTCAGGACTGGTTGGATTTGACCATAAGGAGAATTAGGCGTTCAAGTACACTACTTAGGTACCACGTTTGGGAGTTTCCATGCGGTATGGGCATTGCTTCAGCCGATGAATGTTAATTTCGGGTATTATATGAGGAATAGTAGTAGTCACTCTTTATATAGATACTTGCGTGGTTAACTAAATGTCATATCGGTATACCGAAGAGATTCAAGCAGGATGCAGTATGGGACTAGCAAGGCATATGAGGTGGATCGATAGTTTCGAAAAGACCACTAGAGTGAGTTTCCAGGTAATGCAGAGTTTGTTCTCAAAAAGATTAAAGGAAGTATCCAGATGTGCTCATGATGTCCATATTTTACACAAACTCAAAGTAGGGTTAGGGTTAGTAATTGGGGTTAGGAGTGTATACTTTCCAGAACATCGATACACTGGACTGTACCAAACAAAAAATTTAGAATTTCACCTCAGTTGCCTCATATGTTGTATAGCTTAATTTTATTTTCCTCTAGAGACATACTGTCACGAATATCTAGGTAGTTGCCTAAATATTGAAATGGCACCAAAGCGCTTTTTCAAGAAGGCGCCTTTCTGGTACACCAAAACCGCAGGGCACATAAAGAAGGTGCACACCGGGCTGCACCTTCACAACATTTAAGAACCTCTCAAAAGACTTTACGGGTTCCTTCTCAGTTCTCTGGGCTTTATTGAAATTCCACATATCATCAACCGCCATACATTTATCATCTTTCGCTAGACGACTTTTTTCCCGCGCGGCAGGAACGACTCAAGATGAGACGAGGAAGTAAGATCACCTTCCTTGCTGAACAATATTACCAAGGTGCTCTGACTAACAGCCAAAAGATGAATTTACAGAAAAAGTGACGCGCGACTCCATCACCCGACCAGCACCTCAACTCGCAGAACCGTTCAGCGAAGAAACCGTCGCCGAAGACCCTGCCTTCGGACAGTCCAGCGTAACAGACAGACCCGCCGATCAACCGGCAAGTCCGTCCAACATTGAGCTGACGGAAATCGAGGAGTTTGCATACCGTTTCGACCATGCCGCGCTTGAATCCAACTCCAAAAGATGGAGTAACATACCCGAACTCATCGACCTTTCCAAAGTTGAAGTCGAACGGATACCCCAAGCACTATTTGCGCCTGAGACAATGAGGCAACCCAAGTATATTGAAGACATGGTTGACTCATGTCCAAAGGACTGCAGAATCGTTCTTGCCATATTCAGATGTGGCAATTATGCTTTCTTCACTGCACAGTGTTTCGATCACTTTGTTACCACAAGGGAGAGCAATGCGAAACCCGTGGGGATGTGTAATCCACAGACGATGAAGGAACGACATTTTGTGCCTTATTTATGCTTGCAAGACCGCTGCCCTGTGTGCTATGATCAGGAGGATCCGGAATCAGTTTTGGAAGTCCTGCGGCGCAGACGGTTGCCCAACTGAGAGTGTAGGAGTGAGGACAAATGTGGACGGACACGTCGGGCTCGAGTGGGACGAACGAGTTTTATGAATTATGGATATCGTTTTGGAATTCCTCTCTTCTTTGGACAAGTGTTATTTTGAACGGTTGTCGTTTAGACTTTACGGGCGTCGATGTTACAAAGCTATTGCATTAGGTCGTTTCAGTTCATGTTTATTGTTGGAGAGGGGGTTTTGGTCTGTTATCATTACTTCGTGTCTAGATAGTGATTTATCTCTGCTGAAATAGATGTACTCATGTCTACAGTTATCCAATATCTATCCGAAGGAGTCGCGGAGTGTTTATTCTCCTCTTCATACTCAAGTCTCAATGTCCTGCTCAACAGTTGATATAAGCAGTGCTGCAACTTGCAGATCTGGCACAACGTCCTCTGTCAAAACACTTCCAAGACAAATGCTTTAGTCATTTGAACCTTTATGTGACAATGGCATGCACTTGAATATGTGTCGTATTTGACGTTGTCTTGTTTAACTATCTCCGTGGCGCGAGGCCCATTAGACAAAGGATATAGACGCCTTTGCCTATGAACCTCTATGCTTAGTACGGAATCGACATCTACAAGGAGGACGGGACGTCGCGTGAGACTACAATTCTCTTTTTCACTTTGTATGCTTAGGATGATGGTCGCTCTTTCAGGGATGTGAGAATAAGGTCCACTCCCCAACGGGACAAGAGTCAACACTGAGGCAGCGATTAACGAAATCGACCCTCAGCAAGAGATTTTATAAGAATACAATCTGGCTATGGCAAACCTCCTAGGAGAGCATTGACACTTCAAAGACCCCTGAGAGGGAATGCTACTAGGCCTAATCTCAAAACAAACGTCCAGCCGCGACGGATTTTCTACGCCAATTTGAGGGTATCATTAGCATGGGCGAGCATCATCCTTTCATTCAAGACATTTTCGGATTGGTCATTATGTCAACGGTCCATATTGAATGATGCTGAAAAGGCACGGCTGCTTTCCACAAGCGGGTTCCCAACTATCGGCGCCGACTAGCTAGTTGAGGAGGAAGAGTTGCCTGATTATCGAGCTGATTGATTCTATCCGGTTCACCTGGGTGATATCTTCCAGAACCAGTATCAAGTACTTGCGAAGCTTGGTTTCGGTTCGTCATCTACTACTTGGCTGGCTCGAGATCTAATGTAAGTATGTACTGACTGTGTGCTGCTGTCTCTGACCATTCGTCGCTACAGAAAGCATGCATATGTTGCATTAAAGGTCTATGTACACAACTCATTGGTCCATCGTAAACTCCCATTTACCGCCATTCCACTTGCCAAAGCTCGGAAAGTGCACATAAGGGATATGATAACATATGCAAACTGTTGGAATCCTTCGAGGTTGTGGGTCCGGATGGCAAACATATCGTCCTTGTGTTGGAAGCAGCGCAAATGAGTCTTCGTGATATGAAACTAGTATTTCGGTCGGATGGCTTCGACGAAGATTTCGTACGGGTGCAATTATTGAGCGTCTTCATGCCCTTGATTTTCTTCATACTTATGCGGAAGTTGTCCATACTGGTAGGCATCCTTGAAGAGAGCCGTAAGAGGAGGCGAGAACATGAACAAGCACTCCCAATCGTGTATTCTTCTGTTCAATCAGTTGAGCCCAAAGCCATATACAAGGTTATGATTGTTAAATAAATACGTATAATAATCTTGTCATATTTATGTTACACTTGTTTGTTAGTTCCTTGGCCACTCCCAAAACCGGTGGGGTTGATATCGGCCACTACCAAGTACATTTTGAAAAACTCGCGTTCTCCCCACCTTCTCATCTTTGTCCTAATCTACAGAGAGAAAGAAGAAAATGTCTTACAATTACTTTCGCACCAACCGGTCCGAAGTAGCTCCCCCCAGAGACCTTCCAGTTTGCCTGCATGACGAGGATGGTGCGGTGCTCTACGAAGACGACTTCCGAGGATTTCGTATGCAAATCATAAAGCTCAATGATGTTGCTACACTCAAACAATATATCGCCAAGGATCCTGTTGGAGCCCTTGCTCCCGCGGACCTTTTTTATCACGACCCTTATTTCATTGCTGCTAAGCACGGAAGCACGGATACTCTGCGGTTACTGCTTGAAACCCACAATAGTGATATGACAAGAACAAAGTCACTTGATGAACGTCGAATCTCATTACTAGATATAGCCTGCCAGTACGTACGTATAGAAACTGCGCGTTTCCTTCTAGACAGCCAACCTCCACTTGGCGATGTCCACCAAAAAGTGAAGGTGGTGATACAGCGCTGCTACACGCCGCACCTTCTTTGGAAAGGATCGATTTCGAAGATTTTGAGTACAATAATCACAGTCCCCAGTGGGTTAGGGATCGAATCGCTCGTAGCGAGGACCTTATGCAGCTTCTTTTGGATAGGGGTGCATCTGCGCGAGACTCAAACACTGTTGGACTTCTCCGAGAACATTACAATAAAGAGAAATCACAGCCCCGAGATACTGTCCTCGGACTCGCAATTACGCGAGCTAGCTATGGTCTGGTAAGGCGCCTCATCAACGAAGGCGCTGATATACACAGAAAAGACTGGTACCAGCGTGAGCTAACTAGTAACTTTGGGGGTGATTGTGCAATTGACGCACAGAATGTTACTATGCTCCATATTAGCAGTTTGTACTGGAATGTGGACGCAATAAAAGCTCTGTTTGACCATGGGGGTAATGAATTGTTATTATGGCGTGACAGTATTGGGCGTCTTCCTTTGCACTAGGCGGCTGCAGGTCCTACTTTTCGTACCGAACTTATGATACCGGAGAGTGAGATTGGCATGCGGATTATCGAAGTATTTAGGTTGCTGTTGGATGCCAACCCTTATACTATCAACCTACAGGACAAGGAGGAAGCAACAGCCCTATTTTATGCTGTCTCAAGCCATGCTGGGTGTGGCGCTGGCCAATGCGGTGCTGCAATCTGATTTTTATGTAACATGGGATCAAATGCAGGGATCAAAACCAATAAAGGGCAAACAGTCCTACATATGTTAGCTTTTTGGTCTATGAATGGCGAGCCCATTGATATCTCCTTAATAGAGCTTCTACTTGCGCACGGTGCTATTATCGGCTCTGTTGATATGAATGGTGATACCGCTCTTCATATTATGGCCAAAAACCTGCGCCAGGTTGAGGCAGCGCGATTCCTTATCAGCAACGGTGCCAATGTCGCAGCCGTAAATGCTCAAGGGAATACTCCCGTACACGAAGTAATGACTGGATTGCTCCAAGCCAAACGGCCAGCGCGAGGTCAAAAGTATCCGCCCGTGCGATTAGCCGATCGATTAAGAGCGCAGGATGATATGATTGCTGTTATACAGGACGGCAGCGGCTACGATGATAAGTTGATGGACCAACCAAACGCAGCCGGCAAGACGCCTGGACAGATGCTTGAGGAGACTAGAACAAGGTGGCAGAAAGTGCAGTGAACGCGCGAATCGAATTTTTGAAATGGCGCTACCGCTCCGCACGAATCGAATCGGATCGAACTTTTTCCTGATTCGATTCGATCTGAATTAATCCTGGATATTCAGGAAGACTAAGCGCGCTAATTTTGTAACTGGTTCGTGGCAAGTCCTGATAATGAGAACGGACAAGTGGATTTATCCACCACAACAGCCATATCCGGGATAACCGTGAAGTAACCCTGTAACTAGGTAACCAACCGACCTAAAAGGTATAACAACACCAACGGAGACCTTCTTGACTCCTACATCTACTGCCCTACAATGCAGCTTCGTCAATTTATTTGACCTGCTTTAGCCATATCATCTCTCGACCGTCGCAATCACCAATACAAATTTTTGAATTTATAGAGACTGTCATTGTGTACGGATATACATCTCACTATTACCTCGACTGGCCATGAACATTTTCAACGTGACTTGTTTTAAACTCCTTCGAAATGGCGTTTCCACCATAATAAATACCGACTTCACTACCATCAAGCTAGCTTGCTCTATCACCAGACTAGTCCAGGGCGCGTGGGCTGTGGTAGTAGCAGTTTGTGTTGTCAGTGTCGTCTCAAATTCTTTCCGAGTCATATCTAGAGCGGCAGTTGGTTTGGCATTACTCATTCATATGACGGGCTTATTTTTCGTGACCTGGAATCTTGTTGAAATTTTGGAGTACCGCCCTGACTCTCAGTATCAGCTTGCTGCTGCCAACTCTCTGTCAGTTCATTTCTTCATCAACCCATATAGTCTCCTTTTCCTACTACCGAACGACTTATTTTGTCACTTCATCAGGAATATTTTTCGTGCTTATGAGTTCTCAGGTAACTAATATTGCAGTTGAAGGGACAATAACGAAGCAAAACACAGCAATATACGTGCCGATACATAGAGCTGGAGAAGTGCCTAATCAACCATCGAAATGTTCTTTCGAATGATCCTCATTGTGTCGTTAAGGAATTGGTATAATTCTGGATCGTTATCACTCTGGTTAAGTTGTTAGACCAAGGAATGGTATATGTTCAGCTTGCAAACCCATACTACAACAGTTGTAATGTCCGAATTAAGTTAACACTTTCTGTAATCTCTTCTGAAAGGCTCAGTGAATCTAATCCAATGCAATAAGTGAACCTGTATAGACACATGAACTGGATCATCGTCGTAGATGAGCGTTGCATTTGATCCGAAGGCTCTATAAAAACACTTGATTGATAACTAACAAAGACGACAACTGATTTCTAACACTAACTACGCCTATATTCATAGTGTCGGAATATCAATCTCATGATTCGGTGCTTCTGCACCAATCTGACACGCACGTACGCGCACGTACGGAATGGGATTACTATTATCCCAAGCGTGTACGTGGCAACCCCCTATATAGCTAGTTAGACACCCCCGATCCCCCCGTTTCTTGGGCATCAGTCATCAATATTAGGAATCTTTACTATATTGATCAGGTTCACCACGTAGGGCAGTCGGACCGCCCTTCTCCCAATCCTATGCTCCGTGATACAGGACCGGAGTAAACCGACATATAGGCACGAGTCTCTGGACTCGGGCCCTTCGCTTAGGCACGTCAAGATCGCTCTGGATATACCAGCTAGATATTGGTAATATATTGGATCCCAGTCAATATACATAGTATTGACCGTTATATATTCCGGGGACCGTTAGCGGGCCCTATAGGGCTCATGCACCCAATAATTGTTCTGAATATCCTCCGGGACTCACTCGGATATGTTCCGGTGTGATGTATCCTCCGCGTTGGGCCTGTGACAAAGGAGCATACGAAATAACACGATATCATTGGAAGAATATTGTATACTTTACACTTGCTACTTTGAGAGGTATACAATATAAAGTATATGAAATCTCGAGGATTGGATATATAAGAATGCTCTTTTACCATCATGTATTTAGTTCTTTATAGCTCTTTAATCTAAGTCACTTGATATTAGGCTATGACAGTGAGAGTCAGCAAGGCATTCTAACTCGTACGAGCACTAGGCTGTATGGAGTATCTTAGTTACGTTTAAGATTTCCAACCCATCGACCAATCTATTGTTACTTCATCCATTCAAGCCTACTGTATCGATCAGACAACTTGAACCTTTGTGTGGTTCAACAAGCCTAGCGTACCTCGTCACAACGCTGTTTAACTAAGGCGGATCCAGGTCCGTGATACGCGCACTGGTTTCGCAATCGAGTGTATATCTTCAGTGACCCAGGAGCAATACTCAACACGGCTTAAAGACACTGCGCAGAAATTGGCCACGGATTCGTATAGTCTCTGGACTTGTGGAACTCTGGCCCGTGGACTCAGGGCTCGCCAGTCTCGGCGGAGAGCTTTTTGAATAAGCTTGTGCCCGCACTCTTTTTCTATGCAACTGAGAAGTGCTCATCCTAGTGTTCATCCACCTTTTTCTCTTGACTGGACGGAGAAAACAGGCAATTCTTGGAACTTAGGTCAGTATTTCAAGTTTTGTGGAAAAAAACAGTATGAGAAAACAACCATCGCTTAGTAAATTAGGTGTATAGTTCGACATGAATAAGTGTATAAAACAATCTCGGGTTTACGGTTTAGGGTTGCAATGGAAGCTACTCAATATCAAACTGTGAAGAAGCATGTTCAGGAGAATTAAGTGTTTACTCTTCCCTGGTATCACCAGTATGCCCTTTACCAGCCCAATCCGGAAGCCTTCCACCGGCAACCCCTGCATCCTTTATCAATTTTCTCATTTCAGCCTCCTCTTCGTCTGTCATTTCCACCTGCAGAGCGCCCCAATTCTCTTCAAGATATTGGATTCTCTTCGTTCCGGGAATAGGAATGATATCTTCACCCTGTTTATGAAGCCAAGCAATCGCCAATTGACCTAGCGTGCAATTCTTTCTGTCCGCAATGACTTTCAGACTGCAAACAAGCTTTGCATTAGCTTCGAGGTTTCCTTCGGCATACATCGGGTACCCCATTGCACTGCGTTGGTCCCCTTCGGCTGAAACAGCGTCCTTGGTAGTATAAGCCCCGGTAAGAATGCCACGACCCAGGGGCGCATAAGCGACGACTGCAACACCTAATTCGCGGGCTGTTGCAAGTAGATTGGTGCCTTCTTCTTCTTCTATACGCGTCACAAAGGCTGAGTATTCGACTTGAACAGCGTCGATATGTGCAACTTTACAGGCGCGACGCAATGTTGTCGAGGTTACTTCTGAGAGGCCCAAGTATTTGATCTTGCCCTCACTGTTAGAAAGAGCTTGTTAACCCGTATTCCGTGCATTGAATTTGTGGGTCAAAATTTTTTTACATACGCTTTAAGTTCAGCCATGGCTCGAACCGTCTCTTCAATGGGTGTATTCGGGTTGGCACGATGCAAGTAGTAAAGATCGATATAATCGGTTCCCAGTAGCCGCAGACTCTCAGCGCAAGCCTTCTTGCAATACGCCGCAGAGCTATCAATGGGAAAATTGGGCACTCCTTTTAGAAAGCCAAACTTGGTTGACAGGAAAACCTTGTCCCTTTTTCCAGATCTCTTGAACCAATTTCCAACCATTTCTTCACCGTCACCATACAAGCTGAGCATTTATTGGTCAATCATGCTAGTTACTGTCAAATCCGAACACAGAAAGGGTCAATTGCTCACTCAGAGGTATCCCAGAAGGTCGCTCCTATTTCCACTGCTCGATCGAGTACTACGAACCGTTCTTCATCACTCGGCAGGTTGCCGTAGAACTTCCAGCCCAGGCCCATGAGACCCAGGCCAAGAGCCGGGACTTGAGGTCCATTCTTGCCGAGTCTGCGAAGAGGGATGTTTCGGTCAGACATGTTGATTTATCGTTAGTGATAGTATCCTTCAATGTTGGGCTTCTGAATGCTTGCAATGTATGATATGAGAAGCACATCCACAGGGCTACAGTCTCATGTATATATACATCTTCACTGCCATCTCGACGTCATTATCCGGACATTGTCGGTGATAATCATCCTTAATAGCGGACAATGTGAAGATATTTGGAATAAGTACCCAGGGATGTATGTAAATAGCTTTCAGTGCGGCAGGGTCTGCAAGGTGTTGAGTCAGCGCCACTGATTCAGTGGTTTGCTTAGTTCTATCAGCGAATGGCAAGGTAAAGACCATACAACGAACGGTTAGGGCTGTGTTGGTGAAAAGTTTGCGTCTCAGAGCATCTCCGATGGATAGTTTCATCTAAGTGCAAATAGGGTTAGGGTTATGGATGGTGTTAACGCGTTAAGTCCGTTTCATCCGACATGCTTTTTAGAATTTTCGAGGGTAGGATTACTGATCATTAAATCCACTTTGACATTATCAGGGGTATAGACAATCTATTCCCATCATGAATCTGCACGATCTCAAACTGTGACTTTCGGAGTGCGTCCGACGTTACATGACTGGGTAAGTTAGTTGTCGAAGTCGGGGGTCGGATATGCATAGCCGGAGTATGCTCTTGCCCTTGTCGTTGTATGTGCTACCCGTCCGCGCCAGAAAGTGTTAAAAGTCACATAAATGTAAATTTATGTTTTGAAATCTCCCCAGCCCATTACAAAGCCCCAAAACACTGGCAAAATGCCGTTCGATCAATATAAAGAGAGGAAACAATGATTTAGAAAGCATTGGAATCACTTCAAAAAATCCGAAGCAAAAATTCACGATTTTGGCGCGAGAGTTTGGCGTTCCGTGCAGTCGGCTCCGGCGACGCATGTTAGGCGGCACTTCTCAACTAAACCGACGACCTGCGCATAAGCGATTGTCGGATGATCAAGAAAAGGCTGTAAAACTATGCATTGATGATCTGGATGACAGAGGACTCCCTCCAACTACACACATGATTCGAAACTACGCCGAAAAAGCGTTTCAAAATCTACACCCTAACACGGCTGACCCCCACGACCTGGAGATCGTTGGACGCAGCGCTTCCTCGCCCGACTAGGGTCAGAGTATAAAATTCAGAAACAAAAGACTATCGACCCTAAGCGTCATATTGCTGAGGATCCGAATATAATTCAAGCCTGGTTTGACCGTCTGGAGCTCGCATTGGAGAAGAACAAAATTAATCCGTGCAACTACCGTCCTTCACCGCCTGGAACACAAAACCACGTGAAACACAGTTTTGCTCCGAATCGCGAAAAATCGCGAATATTTCACAACGCGTTTACTCAGTCAATATGGACCAGATTGAGCTCGCACTTGAAGCATTACGCTCCGCGAAGCCAGGAGAAAAGCCTAATATTAGTTTAGTGGCAAGAACATATGGTGTTGACCGTTCTAGTCTGTCAAGACGTTTTCGCGGGGTTTCGGGCTCGAAAGAAGCGCAATACGACAGTCAACGATTATTGAGCAAGCAGCAATCGAGAGCGCTTATAAAATGGATCAATCAACTCACAGAGCGCGGCCTGCCACCTACGAACGCCATGCTAGAAAACTTTGCAAGGGAGATATCTGGTAAAGAGCCTGGTAAAAACTGGGCCTCATGCTGGAAGAAGGCTCATTCGGATAAGGTCATTTCTATCTATTCAAGCGGCCTTGATTGGGACAGAAAAAAGGCAGATTCGGCATACAAATATGCTTTATATTTTGCGCTTATTGGCCGTAAAATTGAGCAATATAACCTTGGACCGGAGCAAATTTATAATATGGACGAGAAGGGCTTTATGCTTGGGGTTACTACAAAAAAGTAAAGAATCTTTACTCGGCGCAAATATGAGCAAGGAGGATTTAAGCAGCATGTTCAGGACGGGAATCGCGAATGGATTACTACAATTGGTTGCATTTGTGCGAATGGAACAGCCATATCACCTGCTTTAATCTATATGGCAAAGTCAGGCTATTTACAAGATTCTTGGCTTCAAGATTTTGATCCAAGAACTCAGAGATGCTTTTTTGCAGCTTCAGATTTAGGATGGACTAATAATGAGCTTGGATACCGTTGGCTGGTGGATGTCTTTGATAAAGAGACTAAATCACAAGCAAGCCGGGGATGGCGCCTTCTTATTCTTGATGGGCATGGATCCCATGTTACAATGAAGTTTATTGAATACTGCGACAAAAATTGGATTCTATTAGCAATCTTTCCGGCTCATGCAATGCATACTTTGCAGCCTCTAGATGTCGCTATTTTCTCACCCCTTTCTACGCATTATACGACACAATTGGACAACTTTATGAAGGAATCTTATGGCTTCACCCGGCTTACAAAACGTGACTTTTTCCGGCTTTTTTGGGCGGCTTGGGACATGACTTTTACAAGCGAAAATATCAATTCGGCGTTTATGCATACTGGCTTATATCCCTTCAATCCGGAGCTTGTTATACAAAAATTTACGAAGAAAATTACTAGTCGGCCATCCTCAAGTGAATCCGGAGCTTCAATTATCCCAGCTGAGGATTGGAGACGGCTTGAGAAGCTTGTTAAAACTGTTGTTAACAATATTTATGATGAAAAGGCTATACAGCTTCAAGAAATGGTGTCACATCTTTCTACTCGGGTTATCTTGCTTCAAAATGAGAATCAAGGCCTAAAAAAAGCTCTCATAAATGCAAAGAAGCCTAAAAATAAGAAACAGCCTTTATTACTGGGTTTACCGTCAGAACAAGATGGTGGAGCACTTTTTATGAGCCCGTCAAAGGTTCAGCAAGCGCGAGATATTATATCTCAAAAGAATGAGCAAGCCGCGCAGGAGCAGGCTCGTAAGGATGATACAAAGCTTCAACAACAGCTTGCAAAGCAAGCTAGAGAAGCTGAAAAGGCTGAAAAAGCTCAAATCCGGCAAGAAAATCGTATACAGCGCGAACAAGAGAATGCGGAGAAGCAACGCCTCAAGGAGGAGCAAGAACTTGCTAAGCTAGCTGATTTACAGCTTCAAGATAACGTTGCAGCAACTTCTCAGGCTTCAAA